>OX422188.1:6609968-6612468 GCA_949130485.1 Agelas oroides
GAGGGTCTTAGAAAGAGCCCCAGTGTTGCAGTCCCAGTTGTCCTAAAGAGGTACAGTACAGTACAGACGTATGCCATATGAGACCTACACTGAAGCTGCTTCTTGGTGGAGGGTTTAGCATGTGACTGTTTTGTTTGTAGATTGAAATCGAAACAGGAGGAGTGGATAGATGCACAGAGAGCTTTCAACAAACAGTGGAGAGACCAGCTCGAGAAGTACTATCTTAAGGTACTGACATGTACTCTTCCCTCTCCTCCCTCCTCTCATTGCTCCTTCTCATCTCTCCTTTTCCTCTTCCCCACCCTCTGCAAAGTATTGCAGCTAGTGATATCTTTGTTGTGCTTTGGTTCTAGCTTGTGGTCTCTGACATTTTTGTTTCCCTCTTCCCTCCTCCCCCTCTCTTCCTCCTCCCTCCTCTTCCTCCTTCTTCCCTCTCTTCACTCTTCCTCCTCCCTCCCTCCCTCCCTCCCTCCCTCCCTCCTCATGCAGTCTCTAGATCACCAGGGGATCACCTTCAAAGCCACCGACACTCGTGCCATGAGATCCAAAAGCCTCATTGGAGAGATTGAGACCACCTTTGATGAGCGGCAAGAACAACTGTCAGAGGGGGCATCCACTGCTGGTCCACACCTTCAGTTTATGTTCCTGGTGAGAGAGGGAGGGAAGGGGGAAGGGGGAAGGGGAAGGGGGAAGGGGGAAGGGTAAGGGGGAGTTGGAGAGCGAGGCAAAAGGCACATGTAGTCTCATCCCCAAACCAAAGGTAACAAGACCACAGGGTGCATGCGAAAAAGTTGGTCTGGGGACGAGACTAGAAGGAAGGTGGCAGGTTGGGGGGGGAGGAGGATAGAAGGGATGCAGTGGGAGGAGAAGAGGAGTTACATGGACTTGTCACTGGTGATCTGCTTTAGTTTAGGAGGGATATGAGCCTGATTCTAATAGGGATTTAACAACCTAACATCTCCTTCCCTCCCAGGAGGACCACTGTGTCTTCAGTGATGCTGTGGGCCTGGTGATGTACTACATGAAGCGTGCCTCCAGCCTGCAGAGAGAAG
This sequence comes from Agelas oroides, assembly GCA_949130485.1. NCBI lineage: Eukaryota > Metazoa > Porifera > Demospongiae > Agelasida > Agelasidae > Agelas > Agelas oroides. The sequence continues at coordinate 6,611,021 of OX422188.1, forward strand.
ACGCCACCAAGATCCGCTCCTTTCTCACACACACCCTCGCTGACTTTTGCTTCTACCCCAGGTATGGTCACACCCTTCCTATGATGTCACTATGATGTGTAGACCATCAATATGATAATAGCAGCTAGACCATAATAGAGATACTTGTCTGCAAGTCCTTCTTAACAGCTGGTTTCCATGGTAATCCTATTACAATGGCATTAATGTGGCATATAATGGTAATCCATCAAAGCATTCATATTAGACCCCTTCTGAGCACCTGGTTTCCATGGTAACAGTAATATTGGAGGTCAAGGACTGCTGTGTTGTGAAATGTTGTGATCACGTGAAAATTGGTGAAAAGTTCAGCGGGAAATGGTTCTTATGTACTGCTCCCTGCCTTTCAAAGAGTTGCTGTACAACATGTGTTTATGTCTTTCACATTAACACACAGACAAATCAGTACTGACCGCAACACTTAGCTCTCAAATATGACATACATGTAATACCATGGAAACTAGCCTGGGTACTAGGCTTATTAATGGAAACAGGATACTTAGAAAGGGACACCCATAAAAGTGATTGATGGTTCTATTTAGTGCCTACCTGGTTGCATTCTCTTAGGGTGGAGGTGAGCAGTGAGGATGATTTGAGCCCTGAGAGTGACTCCGAAGCAATGGAAGTAGACCTCTTGCCACAAGGTATGATCAGCCACTGTATTATAGCCACTCGTCCATTGCATGTGGCCTGGTTAGTCTCGGTCCCTGACCCAAAACCAACCCCAGCACGGATCACATCCAGTATTGCACGTTATACTGGATGTGGTCTATATGTGCCAGATGAGGTCTGGGGGAGGAGACTAGTAGATAAATTAGGATTGTTTTTTCTACAGAGTCAGATCGTCCCGGGTTGATGAAGAACATTGGAGGAGCGTTGGTTCCTGAAGCCATGCCACAGTTCTCAGTAAGTGACTGCATGGTTCTGTGCACATGTGCTGGGATAATGACAGGGTTTTACCCATAAGTATACTATATTTACTGCATAGCAGGAATATTTCACCAGGGGAAATCACCAAATCTGGTTGGGATAAATTCTGCCAGATTTAGTTTTACCAGTCCGTTGTTGCCCGGGCCCCCAACCTACCACGTTGAACTTGTGTTACTCAGAACTAACGTATCCCCCCAAATATTTCACTGAGAGCCCTTGTAGCATGTACACGCTGGTCATTATCTTGTGTTGTGTGTACAACTTACTTGTAAATACTAACAACTGTTTTATAAGTTTCGAGGACAACAGGCACAATCATTTTTACCAGTTAATTTTGTGTCACTTGGAATGACTGGTAAATTTGCATGAAAAGAATTTGCCACTGGTGAAATTTCTTGTTGTACGGTACATTGTCATATCTTGAGACCTCCTATCCTTTCTTCCCTGTAGGCTATGGACTATCATGTTATTTTTACAAACAA
>OX422188.1:6617468-6627468 GCA_949130485.1 Agelas oroides
AGTCAGGATTCATCTACCAGAGATGGAGATATTTGGTGCCATTGAGTTCAAGATGGACAAAAAGTCTTATCGCATGATCCCTCTCGCCAATAGTGAGGACTACCTCTATAACAAGCAGTCGCTGAAGAAAGCAAATGAGGTTGGTGATAATCTTGGCTGCCTTGAGACTGAGCTCTCTGTCTTCCCACTCTCCTTCCTTGTTTGTCCCCCCTTCCTCTCTCCCTCTTTCTCTCCCTCTCTCCCTTCTCTTCCTCCCTCCCTCTCCCACCCTCCATCTGTCCCTCCCTCCCTCCCTCCCTCCCTCCCTTCGTTCCTCCCCCCCTCCCTCCCTCCCTTCGTTCCTCCCTCCCTCCCTCCCTCCCTCCCTCCCTCCCTCCCTCCCTCCCTCCCTCCCTCCCTCCCTCCCTCCCTCCCTCCCTCCCTCCCTCCCTCCCTCCCTCCCTCCCTCCCTCCCTCTCTCACCCTCCATCTCTCCCTCCCTTTCTCCCTCCCTCCCTTCCTCCTTCCCTCCCTCTCTCACCCTCCATCTCTCCCTCCCTTTCTCCCTCCCTCCCTTCCTCCTTCCCTCCCTTCCTTCCTCCTTCCCTCCCTCTGACCCTCTCACTCTCAATCCTACCCTCTTCCCATCTTATTTCTCTCTCCATGAAATCATTGCTGCATTTTCTCTCCACCCCAGGTGAACGTAAGTGTGCAGGAAAGAAAGAGGAAGGGATTTAGAAAGTGGCTTTCCCAATGGCTACAGTCAAGTGTCTCACAAGCTGAACAGCAGACTTGCCGGTACTAATATAGTCTTAAACCCAGACCCGGATCTGGGTTTAAGACTAGTACTAATACTGTGCATGGTACATGTGTACTTCATTTCCATTTTACAAACATGTATAAAATTAATATCGTAATAATCAACATCCTGGAGATCAAATAAGTACATCAGCTGTTTGCAGACATGGGGAGCCAGCTGCTACTAGATATATAGCTACTCACAAAGGTATTTTTGCGTCACAGCTGAAATCCTGGCAGTCAAACGCCCCTTGCCCTTACTCACATGAAGGTACAACAGCTACGCAACACCTCACCACAACCAAGTGCAGGGCTAGGTGGTTGTCCTGCTCATTGTGACTGATAGCCACTCAGTCGATTGGCTGACTGGTTAGAAACTTTCGCTTTCTATTGGAGCACAAGATGCACTGCATCTGGAAATTACTGCATGCACCCTTTTACATTTTTTAATAAAAAAATGAGAAGTAATGTTTTCCAAGTGCCTGAAAATGAGGAAAGTTTATAAGGCAAAAATTCAGCTCTTAACTTATGAGACCCGCACTCCATACAAACAAGGCACAAAATGTCACATCTGGTTAGTTAGTGGGTGAGTGCTCCAATGTTTAGGGTAAGGAGACATCTTTAGCTGTTTCACAAATTACATGTAAATCTGGTATTCAGAGAACAAGATAGAGAAACTGATCGCAAATGTGGAATAACTGCCAGACAAACGGCTCACAAAAAGAGAGTGTGGATGGAGGAAACTGTATGCAGAAACTGTATGCAGAAAATAGTGTCCTAATGTTGCAGCACGTGCCATGTCCTTTAAAGGAAATACATGATACTTTGCAGGAATTGGCTGATGGGGGAGCAGGAGGAGGGTGTTAGGTCTTCTCAATGCAGACCAGAGACTTTCCTGGGATGTGAACGCAACAGATATATCACTGTCACTACCACTACGACCTAAGACTGATATCTCTTTCCATCAAAAACATTCTAATTTGTGTTTTGTATTGTACTTACATGCTGTCTGTCTCTTTTTTGACCAATGGGAACCATTCAGTTTTTGCTAGAGCATGGATCAGCACATCAATGTTTAATCTCATGCCCAGACCCTCTCTCTGCTTCTCAGGAGGTCTGGGAGTGAGACTAGTCAATGCTGTGCATGTGCAGTTGATACTCAGGCGGGAATTGAATTAGACTCCACCTACTTCCGGTTTAGTCACGTGCTGAGGGGACCCGAAGTTGCAGACGAGACTAGGCCAGGGCTAGAATTACCTCTCTCCAGTAGACGGGATGGAGAAGATGGAGAAGACAATCGAGTCCACGGCTCGGGCGTTGGCTAGCTTGAGCTCCAAGGACGCGGGTCCTTCAAAAGGGTTCCAGAGCCTCATCCGACAGATCGGGGAAGCGAAGACCAAACACGTGAGCAGACTGCCATGCAGATATGTTGTTTAATTGCTGCAGCCCCTTCAGTTCGTGTTTAGGGACACTTCATTCATGATGGCTGCTTTTGAGTAGCCACACCTCATCCACTGAGACTATAATGACCTGTAGAAGTGTTTGTAACTAGAATCAGCATGGAATCAAGTATACCCACCCCCATCCATGAATCAAGCAATCCTCTTGCTATTCATGAGCTGACATGGGGATCAAGATAAATCAACACCAGGACCAGAGCATTTTCTCAGATACTAAGAATATGGTGGCTACCATTTTGTCCTTTGCACCACTGTAACTCAAATGATCTAGCTTCAGAACGGAACAATCAAGTGGTCAAGGGCAACTCTTTCTACCAATCAAGATTTTGATACCAGTTGCAAATGCCTCAACAGAGTGACTATACCACGTGGCCTAGTCTTATACCAAAGGACCATTCGCTCCCACTTCCTTAGAACCAGAAATCATGATTGATTCTGTACTGTATTAGAAGAGCCTAACTTAAATAATGCACAATATACAAAGAAGATAGGTATTGAGAGCGGTGCAGGAGATTGGTTGTCACACTACAGTGCTATGGGGTTTGCAAAGTGGGTTGTGTACTAAAGTCTTGAATTGCTTGGTTAGCAAGGTTTCATACAGAGAGTGGGGGGCACTGGGATTCTTCCCCCCCCCAGTCAGAGTTTCCTCACCCTCAGAAATTTGATGTCATAATTGCCTCAACAGCTACAATGCAGAGCATAATTATAGTATTATAGCTGAATCTGACGTTTCTTAAATATGTCCACAATTTCATTAAAATCTACAAAACCTTAGTGGGTGCACTGATGCATCCATGCACCTTTTGCACGCATCTACATTCCCCCCCCCCAGAAAACATCCTGTATGAAACCCTGGTTAGTCTTGTGACCAGACCCCTTCTATGCATGCAACAGGGTCTGGTGTTCCTAGTGACACATAGGATGGGTTTGCTCTCAAATTTGGGAGCTCCAATCAGATTGCGGAAGGTGTGGTGTTACCGGTATTAATTTTGAATGATATACACAATCATATTTAGAATCGGAGGTAGAAGAAGCACACAGTTTGTTTTCAGCTGTCCCAAGAGACTCTGTGGTCTTCTCTAGCTTTTGTAAACCATGCCCGCGCAGAAGCTCAAGTCCCAGATTTAGATGGGTAGTTTTTACACAGTGGGTCCTGCTCCTTATGACAAGAAATGTCACTCAGTTCACTTCAGTCTGGGCGCAAGACTAACTCCTGGTAGCAGTATCTGAAACAGTTTTGATGCCTAGTGTTTAGCTCATGGTTCTAGTAAATGATGTTTATGGTTTGTAAATAAAATGTATATCATGTACAGTGGACCCTCGCTTATCCGAACCTCAAATATCCGGCTGCTTGGATTATCCAGCCTTGATCTCTGTGCATTCTATTTAACGCCCATGCTGCGCATGGAGCAAAGTAGTTGTACTAGATCGTTGGAACACCCGAAGATGCCGGAATTTTGACCATTCGAAGCCTGAAAAGGCCGAAATACGCACCGACGATGGATAACATGACAGGAAAATAAATGGCAGTGCTAATAATGATACTATTAATATAGATCCTATTTGCATGATGATTCACATATCCAGCTATTTCGCTTATCTGGCCATGGTCTGGTCCCGTTGTAGCCGGATAAGCGAGGGTCCACTGTAATGTTATGTATATAGAAACGAAATGTCACACCACTCTGTAAGTCAAGTCAGCTCGAGCCAGCTGTAAGTCAAACTGGTACTAGAGCATTGTGGTGAAATTTGAGCATGCTGCAAGTAACATTTCTGCCACTCCCATGCACACTTCACTACCGTACTGCACGTAGTACTGGAGATGAATAGGGCTCTTTTGTCCCCCTCCTTCCCCATCCACACACACACACACATCCACACACACACACATCCACACACACACACATCCACACACACACACACACACACACACACACACCACATGCACACGTGCACACACACACATCCACACACACACACATCCACACACACACACCACATCCACACACACACACACACACACACACACATCCACACACACACACACACACACACACACCACATGCACACGTGCACACACACACACACACACACACACACACACACACACACACACACACACTGGTTGGTATGTAAAGAGTTCTTGATCTTCATTTATTCCTTTCAGTTTGTGATAATTAACAATGCAACACAAATTGAGGGAATCACCAAACACCACACAACTATTTACCTATGGTCTCTTTGTTGAAACAGTTCCAAAATTGAAGATGGTGTCTGTCTCTCATGTACTTTACCCCAATATAAATGAAGACTTTGTCAATGAAGCTCTTAAGTACAGACAATAAAATGCACAAATTCCATGATGCTTAAACTAGTTGCTAAACAGGTAGTCATGATGACCTTTGTGCTCTTTGCAGGAGGAGGATCGTATAATCAAAAAGGAGGCTGTGCTCTTGAAGGAGAGGGTCGGATCACGTGACATCACACCAGTGAGTCCACAATCCAGACCAGCTTGGAATATGGCAAGCTTGGAGCAGACATCACGCACCATAAACCCACCAAGAAAACTGTTGCACTGTAAACTACCGTAACATATTTCTGCCAACTTCACCAGATGATACTAATTTGATAGCCTTGTTCCCAGGCTCTCCCCTCGCAGCCTGGGAACGAGGCTACAAATTTGACTGATGAATTGTTATTGAAAGCATACCATGTTTACACGAATTTGTTGACTTCCAAATTAAGTTTATCTCCCAGCTAGGTTGCAAGTAAGCTTTAGACACAAGATAAGGCTCATACTCTAAAGAACCAGTGAAATTGATATGCTAGTTCTGAGTTTGTGAGTGTGTTATAGTGTCTATGGTGCAATTTCATCACAATACTACACTACCATCTTTGGCAAATATTTACCATTGCAAAATATCTCACTATGTTATTAGGGTGAGCATAGCGAGCCCCACACTTGCGATGGCAATTTATGGAATTTGTATATATACACATATTCTGTATAATTCAGCTTACCAATTTGTACATATTGCCATAAGTAAGGTAACAAAGAGAGAAGGAGAATAGGGTTTGTCGTGCTTCACGATCTGCCGTCCAGTGAAATTGTCTCAGATGAGGTGAGAGAGCATTTAGCATGTGAGATTTCAGACCAGAGAGAGGCCCAACCCGTGCAAATGAGCCTCACTAAGCAACAGAGAAGAACCTTTGGGTGGTCCAGCAAATGGATCATCTGAGGAGCACGATTACGGTACTTGTGTGCTATATGACATGGAAGTATGCATAGTCTCATTCCCATGCCTCTCCCAGTTCTTCAGTTCAGTTTGGGAGACCCAGGAATGAGACTAGGTAAACCATATATTTCGCTCACCCTAAAGCCCCACAATGCGCTGCGTTCCCCTAGTAGTCTGGAATTGGAACTTAGTAAACCAGTATCTGACCATCCGTGTGTTACATGTGTGAAGGTGGAGTTTCAGCCCTCCCGTGGACTTTGTTTTGTACCCGTAGCACTACTTAAGTAAGCTACACAGACTAAGACTGACGTTTTAGATTTCAAGTTGGATGTCGGTGCAGTAAAATTGCTTATCAAACCGACCAACCAAAATCGCCAAAATCTTTCAGTATGTTGCTAAAAAGTCACTGCTATAGGAAGCTACTATGCCATCCCATAGTCCAGTTCAGTGATTGCAGATGGCCCATACTGCTTGTACAAGACTCTGCAAACCCTGTCTGTACTTTGGAGTCACTAGTTTGTTGTGATCTTCTCAGCGTCAGATGCGTGAGTTGAGTCTCTTGTGATCTTCTCAGCATCAGATGCGTGAGTTGAGTCACTTGTGATCTTCTCAGCGTCAGATGCGTGAGTTGAGTCACTTGTGATCTTCTCAGCGTCAGATGCGTGAGTTGAGTCACTTGTGATCTTCTCAGCGTCAGATGCGTGAGTTGAGTCACTAGTTTGTTGTGATCTTCTCAGCGTCAGATGCGTGAGTTGAGTCTCTTGTGATCTTCTCAGCGTCAGATGCGTGAGTTGAGTCACTTGTGATCTTCTCAGCGTCAGATGCGTGAGTTGAGTCACTTGTGATCTTCTCAGCGTCAGATGCGTGAGTTGAGTCACTTGTGATCTTCTCAGCGTCAGATGCGTGAGTTGAGTCACTTGTGATCTTCTCAGCATCAGATGCGTGAGTTGAGTCACTTGTGATCTTCTCAGCGTCAGATGCGTGAGTTGAGTCACTAGTTTGTTGTGATCTTCTCAGCGTCAGATGCGTGAGTATCTGGTTCGTCTGATCTACTGTGAGATGCTTGGGCTGGACTGTTCCTGGGGGTACATCCACGCAGTCAAGTTCACTCAGCAGGGCAACACCATGGACAAGAGGATTGGTCAGTTGGTAGCACGCTGCCCTCTGATTGGGTATTTACTGTTATGATAGAACCCTTCTTAGAGCAAGAGTTTATGCTCTATCACGTAATTTAGTTTTCCAGATGTTTTAGTTGATTTCAGTGGATAAAAACATCACTAAGTGGATACCCCCGACCAACATCATGTGAATGTACACAACTGCACAAAGACCCTTTGAGATGCTTCTACATACATTATGGTTAGGAGCAGCCACCTGACTGCATTTAGTTAGCATTCCCACTTTTCTGTCACCTCAGTGTAGCTGATGAGGCCTGGTATCAGCTGAAATGCAACAAGTTACATGCTTATAGAACAACCTTGAATATATATTTTTTTGTAGCTGCACAAAATGAAGTTTGGCAATAATGTCGATGTTTCTGATTACCCTAGGCTACCTGGCTGTGTCGCTGTTCTTGCATGAGAACCATGAACTGAACATGCTACTGGTGAACACTCTCCAGAGGGTAAGAGGGAAGCAGGGAGGTTTTTAAGTGAGTGGGTTAGGAGGGAGGAAGGGGAGGTAGGAGTGCAGGAAGAGGAAGGACAAGGAGACGAACAGAAATAGTGTGTATGTGCCAACTAACGCCTTCTTTCCCCCACCCCGCCCCCACCTCTCAGGACCTGAAGAGCTCCAACATGCTGGAGGTTTCCATGGCACTAATCATCATCTGCAAGCTGATTGGCTCTGAAATGATCCCTCCCCTCCTCCCCCTCGTCCAAGACAAACTGCTTCACCCAAAGTAAATGACGCACACACTCACGTGTCTCATCCTCACCCATCTCACCTTCACATGCACACACCCTCACATGTATCTCAGCCTCACATGTCCCACCTTCACATGCACACACCCTCACATATGTATCTCAGCCTCACCCTTACATCTTTCTAATTAGACTTCATGTGCATCCTTCCCTCACCTCCTCACCCATCACCCATACACACTCACGTGCACGTACCTCACCCTCACCTCCTCACCTCCTCACCCATCACCCATACACACTCACATGCACGTACCTCACCCTCACCTCCTCACCTCCTCACCCATCACCCATACACACACTCACATGTACGTACCTCACCCTCATATCCTCACCAATAACCCACACACTCACATGCACGTATCTCACCCTCATTCCTCACCAATAACCCACACACTCACATGCACGTATCTCACCCTCATATCCTCACCATCACCCACCCTCCCCTCGCCCACTCTTCACCCACACCCTCACATGCACAAATCTCACCTTCACGTCCTCACCCCCTCTCAGGGAGTTGGTTCGCAAGAAGGCCATCATGGTGATGCATCACTTCCTGACGCTGAACCCTGGCCTTGTCTCCCACCTGGAGGATGACTTCCGAAGGACTCTCAGCGACCCTGACCCAGGGGTCATGGAGGCTTCTCTCGTCCTGTTTCATGAGCTAGTGAAGGTGTGCGTGTATGTGTGTGTGTGTGTGTGTGTGTGTGTGTGTGTGTGCATGTGTGTGTGTGTGCATGTGTGTGTGTGTGTGTGTGTGCATGTGTGTGTGTGTGTGCATGTGTGTGTGTGTGTGTGCATGTGTATATGTGTGTGTGTGTGTGTGCATGTGTGTGTGTGTGTGTGTGCATGTGTGTGTGTGTGTGCATGTGTGTGTGTGTGTGCTGTGTGTGTGTGTGTTGTGTGTGTGTGTGTGTGTGTGTGTGCTAGGGTTGGGCAATAACTCAAATTCCTGTCCCGGTTATTGCCAGAGAATCACCACAATTATCACGGTTATCATTCATAAAAATAAAAGTTGGTATTATTTGCAGTTTGCAGAGTGCAGACAATGACAAGTATACAAAAGACACATTAGGACATATTTTTAGCTAGAAAAAACAACATATTGACATTCTGAGGTGACAGTTCAGGGCTGCATATCTTTCGCTATAAATTACGTTACAGCTCTATTTAGTTCCTGGGCTCGCAGTGACTTAGGGTCATAAGCCTTGCCTTGAGTAACAACCTCTTGGAGGGTTGGCTGGCGCTTTGACGAAGATGTCGCACGAGAGATACTCGGAGCTGCTTCAGCATACAGCTCTGGGTGGTGATCTTGTAGGTGAGTAAGAAGATTCGTTGTGTTGCCTCCCTTAGCTAGCACAGCCTTCTTGCACGCTCTGCACACAGGCTTATCTTCTTTCTCTGGTAAGATTCTCCCGTCCTCATCTGTTTGCAACCCAAAATAGTTCCATACAACACTCTTGGTACTTGGTTTCTTGATCAAGGACAAAGGATCTTCCGAACCGTCAGCCATTTTGATAGCGATCATGTGGTTGCTGCACACGCATGCGTGGATAATTATGACCACGTGTTATTATTGGCCCGATTACTGCGATGTTCTCGGTATCATCGTTTACACGGTTATACCGTTCAGCTATTTTAGCCTACGATAGTATTACCGTGAGTACAGCTAGGACGATATTATCGTACTACCGGTATACTGCCCAACCCTAGTGTGTGCATGTGTGTGTATGTGTGTGTGTGCATGTGTATGTGTGTGTGTATGTGTGTGTGTGTGTATACTTGGCGTCCCACTATACATTAGAGTACAATGTATGTACCAACCCCTTGTTTCTTCACAACACACACACACACACACACACACACACACACACACACACACACCACACACACACACACACACACACACCACACACACACACACACACACCACACACACACACACACACCACACACACACCACACACACACACACACACACCACACACACACACACAGAACGACCCAACTCGATGCAAAGACTTGACAGAAAGCTTCACAGACATCCTCTCTCAAGTGATAGCACGCAAACTGCCTCAGGCCTTCGACTATCACAGTGTTCCCCCCCCCTGGATCCAAATCCGTATCCTGCGTATTCTTGCCCTCCTGGGAACTGATGACTTGAAAACAAGTGAAAAGATATATCACATTGTTGAGAGTACGCTAGCGTCTGCAGAATGCACATCCAACATTGGACAAGGTACGTGTGTACTTAACCACACAACTTTTGGATGGAGTTGTTATGGAGTGTACTACCCTAACCCTAACCTTAATTCCCTCTCCTGTTCCTCCCTTCCTTTCCCCCCTCCTTCTTCCCCTTCCTCCCATCTTTTTCCTCCTTTCTCCCTTCCTCCCTTTTTCCGTCCTCCCTTCCTGCCTCCCCCTCTCTCCCTTCCCCACTTCCTCTCTTTCTCATTTCTCCTCCTTCTGTCCCTCCTTCCTTCCTACCTCTATGTCTCCTTCACCCCCAAAGCCATCTCCTACGAGTGTATTCGTACCATTACCACAATCTACCCAAACAATGCACTAATCGAGAAAGCAGCAAAGGCGATTGCACGATTCATGACCT
>OX422188.1:6629968-6690266 GCA_949130485.1 Agelas oroides
ACTGTTTTATGTTGGAGAATTTTCAGGCAGTGTCCACCAGCAGTGTTGTTTTAGTAAAGGATTTATGCTTTTAGTTTAGTTGTAGTTAGCTTTTAGGTTTGTAAAATAATTTTGGTTTAATTTAGTTATAGTTCACACTTAGAAGTGTTTCAGGTTCAGCATGTGCACAGCTCACCTGAAGAACACTCTCCGTGTATGAAGACATTTTGATGTTGGATGTACGAATGAGGCAAAAATCACTGGAATTGAACCCATGGCTCCTACCTTGAACCACCAGTGCTTTACCACTGAGCTGTATACATGTAGCTATAACAACCAGACAACCACAGTCCTCTGCACAGGTGGTACTAAATGCCTTGGTCACACACTGTTGTGGATGTCACCGACCTTTGACCTCCAATAACGCATATCCTCAGTAGTGCATGGCTATAAATAGCAGCATTTGTTCACACTTCTTTACTTTTGCCCTGATGGAGCTCCTTCAATTGAAACATTGGCAAGTTGTTTTCCGAGCTCAAGTTGGTAACAGATAACCTTCCTCTTCATTTATGTTGTAGATGTGTTAACCCTTTAACAACCGATGACACTTTTTGGTGTCGTCAGTATTTGGCTGCATGTTATCAGTTGGCGCAATCCGTTTTGAAGATAGGTTCTGTGCTAGCAGAAAGGGTGGGACAGGGGGAAGTGGGTGGGTGCACCCCTCTGGCTGACAGTGCATGGCGGCTGTTGCAGGTGGTTGTTGAAAAGCCCTGGTCAGCGCCGGGTGGGCCCTTCGTTTGCTTTCTTGCACAAACGGGCGTAGAAAACGCTCCTTTCACCTTGTAGGGACTCCATTTCTGGCATTTTAGGCAGCTTTTAGTCCAGAGGAGTGTTCTCTGGTCGGAGGGCCCTGACTATTGAACGCTCGCTAATGAGTGGGTGTGGCAAAGGTCATGAACCCGCAGAGAATGTGTCAATAAAGCTTTGACTCAAGTTTCCAGTGCTAGCTCCAAGCAGAAGTGGAAATACGGACCAAGGAAGGTATCCATAGCCTCATAAAGACTTCCTGTAAATAGCCTACGGTGGTTAAAGAGTTAAATTGCAGGAACTAGGAGTTGCAATACATGCTCCAAGAATTTCTGCCATAGCTAATGTTGAAATGTGTCTATGGTAATGGATACAATGGTCATGTTGTACTGAATATGGATGCCTCTTTCCTCATAGCGCTGCAGTGAGCTGGTGGAGCTGTCTCGAGATCTCTCCATGATGCAAACTGTGCTACCCCTGGACTCATCCTGTGAGGACCTGGAGGTATGTGGCACAATCCAGTACCAAATATGGGAATGTGACTCAGTTACACTGCCAGTATGGGACCGAGGCTCAGTTACACTGCCAGTATGGGACCGAGGCTCAGTTACACTGCCAGTATGGGACCGAGGCTCAGTTACACTGCCAGTATGGGACCGAGGCTCAGTTACACTGCCAGTATGGGACCGAGGCTCAGTTACACTGCCAGTATGGGACCGAGGCTCAGTTACACTGCCAGTATGGGACCGAGGCTCAGTTACACTGCCAGTATGGGACCGAGGCTCAGTTACACTGCCAGTATGGGACCGAGGCTCAGTTACACTGCCAGTATGGGACCGAGACTCAGTTACACTGCCAGTATGGGACCGAGACTCAGTTACACTGCCAGTATGGGAATGAGACTCACCAATCATGTTCTCCACTCTTTTATTCTAGGTTGATTCCTCCCTGTCTTTCCTGGATGAGTTTGTATCAGAAGCGCTTGTACGCGGAGCATCAGCATACAAACCAGCACACTTGCGATCATCGGAGCAAAAACCAGCTGGTAATTAAATCATTAAGCAGTGTGTCTCAACACATCCCAATTGTGTTTTAGCATACCTACTTCCACTCACACACACACACACACACACACACACACACACACACACACACACACACATGGACATGCCCACTTCTACACAGTCACATCACACACAGAAACCACACTAAAATACCAGCCCTATGCTGTCCCCCGCTCCCCTGCCTTGTCTACCATCCGAGTCAACTCTACTCTTGTTGAGCAGAGCACCCCCCCTGTCACTTCCACTTTTGGTGGCGGCACCCCTCCAGCCTCTTCTTCCCCTGCTCCTGATCGAAGGATCACAAGTGGAGAACACTCCATTATGCCCAGTGACATGTGAGTGGAACACACTAAATACTGTATAGCGAGAAATTTTATTCCCATGAAAAGTTGAGGAAGCTGAGCTTCAGATCCAGTAACTCAACAGAAAATTGACCCATTTTGTCGTAGAAACATTGAGCAAACCGCTGAAATTTTTTGTGACCCACGATCAACTCGCCTGCTGTCACCGCAACTGCGAATGAACCCTCGAAGTTAGCTCGCTCCCTTTGGCGTGGCAGTTCTTCGCCAACAGCGATCCACATGTTTTGATAAGCATGGTAGCCTCTTACTATCATTTCAATGTGGATCGAAATACACACTGAGTTCCCTGGCAAGGTCACCATTTCCATGCATGAAGTTGTAGGGGGTGTGGTCAAAGATCGTGACCTTGTCGCGAAATTAAACATCACGAAATTTTTTTCCCCAGCAAGTTTATTGGTTATTCGCTAAAATTTTATGCTTGCAAGAATTTCCCTCTATACTGTACATACCCACCTGTGTGTGTGTGCGATAAGATGTCTGTCATCATATTTATTGCAGAGGAGGTGGATTAGCAGTGAAGGCTCGGGTGTGGGGAAGAAGTGGGTACCAAAAGAATGCTGTCCCTGTGGTGCAGGAGACCACAACTACTGGGTGAGGAAGGGAAGAGTGTGAAGAGTGTGTGTGTGTGTGTGTGTGTGTGTGTGTGTGTGTGTGTGTGTGTGTGTGTGTGCGTGTGCATGCACGCATGTATTTGTCTGTCTTTCTGTCTCTGCATGCATGTAATCGCTTGCGTACATATGTGTGTGTGTGTGTGTGCATGTATGCTTACATCCATGCATGCATGCGTGTGTGCATAAAAAGCAGGCTATGTCTAATTAGCTCCACTAGGGTATAGGTGACAATTTGGGTGCCCACACCACAGTTGAAGAGGCATAGTCAGTGTTCCTGCATGAGGATCCCGGTCTGTCCCCCTGGGTAGTTCCTTAAATTGTCTATTGTATGTATAATGCTTGTTCTTCAGACAAGCTGTGCATCTGATAAGGTTTGCTTTCCTCTCATCTTCTTTCATCCTCCTCTCCCTCCCCTCCTCCTACACTAATAAACTCCTCCTCCCCACAATCACGTGCACAGCCCCTCCCTCCTCCCCTCACAAGAGGAAACTGATGGGAACCTGACCCCCGAACCTCAGCTGAATTACCAGCTGGAGGATGAAGAGAAACAAGATGGCGACAGTACGGGAGACTCAACGACAGCTGTAAGCTCACTGTCCTCAACGAGTTATAGAGTAGAGACCACTGTGCAGTGTAAATGTCATGTACCTGGAGTACATCATCCCACAGCATTCTAGTTAAAGCACACCAGCACGCAACCCCACCATGCTTCACACACAGCTGCAGACAGCATTATGTAATGGAAAATGTATGTGACAACGGCTAACTTTCATCCTGTGGCTAAGGCCTCTTGATAAAACATACTCATCGATCAGCGAAAAATTCCCAGTCGTACGTTTGTTCCAAGCATTATAAGCTGGTGGGTGTGATCTCGGCAATGGTTGTTGATTACTGGCTGTACCCACGTAAGTTAGAGGCAGCCAAAGGTGAATGGCTACCAGGGGAGTGGCTAGATCACTGATGCTGGCTGGTCAATAAGCCTCCACATGTACATGTACATATACCCTTTCTCCATTTTTCTTGTTTTCCCTCCTCTCTGGCTTCCTCTTTTTCCTCTCTCCTCCCCCCCCCCCCCCCCCCCTCTTTCTCTCTCCCTGTCTTCTTTCTCCCATCTTGTCTCTTCCCCTCTTCTCCATCTTCCCTCTTCTCTTCCTCTCCTTTTCCTCCTCCCCTCTCTACATGTGTGTTTTCCCTCTCACTCCTCCCCTTTCCTTCCTCCCCTCTCTCTGATTTCCACTCTTTGTCTATCTTTCCCTCTCACTCTTCCCCTCTCCTTCCTCTCCCCTTTTTTTCCCTCCCCCCTTCCCGATTGATTCCCATCTTATCTTCCTCCCAGCTGAGTTCTGCCCAGGCCTCAATCTCAGTACCCTCTGTTGGAGAACTGAAGCGAAGGGAGCTAGCTAGCCAGCTCTTTGGAGGGCTCACTGGGCCAGCAAGGCATGTTCTATCACCATGACAATATCCTATCACTACGGAAATGCCTATAACCTTGGAAATTATGTCTTACCACCATGAAAATATCCTATCCTATCACCATGGCAATATCCAATCACCATGGAAATGTCCTATCACCATGACAATATCTTATCACTATGGAAATAATATTCTGGACTGAGTAGATTCCCTAATAGACCTGGTAGCCAACTCAATACTGACGCTTTCTGGTCCCTTTCCAGGGCTCCCCGACCCAAGCAACAACGCAAGGGGGCATCTGGACCCCCAGGAGGAGAGAGGATAGCACCCCCACAAGCCGCGAGGGGAGGAGGGAAAAAGGGGAAACATGTGGAGATAGACCTTCTCCTGGACTTGCAGGTAAGCACATGATCCTAAAGTCTTGCATCCAGGTGCGACCCTTTTATAAGGAAAACAGTCTGGAACACCAAGTCAAATTCTTGGGTTTACCCATCCTTAGGAGACTAGTGTAACCTAGCAACATTTGAAACATTTTGCAACGTACCCACTCACTACCAGTGCCCAGGTAGAGATGCAAAACTTTACTGCTATAAGAAAAGTACTACAGACTAATTACGATTTCATTGGACCTTACATAATTCTGGAAATAGGCGTAAGAAATCCAACCTGGTTCACCACACCACTTCTTGCCAGGAGATGCACAAGACTAGTAATTACCACTCTGAAGTACCACTGATCTTCTGGTGATCTCTCTTCAACCTGTAGGATGTTAATTTCTCTCCCGCCGTCTCTGGCTCCCAGCCTGCTCATGACCTTCCTGGGATGGAGAGAAGGGAAGCATTGGATCACCAAACCCAGAGTTCATCTGAAAACACCACCACCCATACTACTACCAGTGGAAGGTACATTACCATTACACCACAAAATCTGAAAATGATCACATGTGCTATTCAATTCGCTAGTGTGGAGCTTGCTCAGGCTCACCCCAACTCCTTATGAGGCGAGCCTGAGCGACCCCCACACTAAGTGGGACTGCACACGTGTGTGTGTTTGTTTGCTTGGACTGACCACTTACCATAAATTTTAAATGAGTGCCTTTAAATATTTCTCAAATACTTCAGTGAAAACCAATCAAGTTGATTGCATTTGCAGTATGCACGGCAACTTACTTCCAGATAAGTCTAGTAGAAATACAACAGTGAAGTGAGGGCAGGTGGATATCCCACCTCACTGAAAAAAACCCACTAAGCTGGGCAGCTACAGGAATATGCTTCCAGGTAGTGAGTTGGCAACAAGAGCATAAACTTTGCCAAAGTGAAACTTGAGGTTGGTGGGTGCTAGCTACACACGTACATCGTCTGTATGCTGTGGTCAAGTACTGGTGAAGCCTCAGCTAGTGTATAGCGGGAAACTTTTGAGGGAGAAAACTTTCGCGAATTTCGAGGTTTTGTAGCTATTTGCTAAAAGTTTTCTCCACGAAATTGGGGGGCGTGGCATCTTTTGGTGGCGACACCAGCGAGCAATCTGCGAAAGATTTCTCCACGAAAATTTTATTTTCTGCCAATTCGTGAAAGTTTTCTCCCTCGAAAGTTTCCCGCTATACGCTATACCTATGGCTTCAATGGCTTGGGGTGTGTCTATGTGCTACATATTCATACAGTCCATGCGAAAGTGTGACACCGAGTGTAGAGGTCAAAGGTTACCAATGAGATAACCTTTTTGTTGTACTTGCAGTGCTGATCTTCTGGGATTGTTGGATGGCCCCATCACCATGGAAACAACTCCCCAGACGTTGGTAACCAATAGTGTGGGTCATGCACCTGCTGCTAGTGATACATCCCTACTGGCACCACAAGTGAGCAACGACATTTCGTTACTTGACCCCATCCTCTCGAGCCTTCAACCAGTCATGAGTAAACCTCAGGAGTCCTTGGCGTTAACTTTGTTTGAAAACCCTGTGGGGACCATTCGAGTTCCCTCAGAGTATGCAAGCTACCCTGTCGCCCTCGGCTGGGACAACAAGGTACAAGTGATCGCCATTATGTGTGCATGATATCATTATGCAAGAGTGTATATAACTAGCCAGTTCTCTTATGCAAGAGTGTATGTAACTAGCCAGTTCTCTCTCTCCCTCTCTCTCTCTCTCTCTCGCTCTCTCTCTGGCTCCAGGATGTCTGTCAGGATGCTAACCTGCGTGTCTCATTGACCAAGGTGCTCAAACCAGACCATCTGGTTGTGGTGATTTTCCTGACCAACCAGAAACAGAGCGAACAATCTGAGGTCACCCTCGCCATTGAACCACCATCAAACATAAAGGTATACATCAGATACCCTCTAAAAATATTGACTCCACAGCCCCCCAAAATGGATTTAGGGCCGTAATATGAATGACATTGCATCACATCACATGATCTCATATTGCAGGCATGCACAGCTAGTGGTGATGCAGACTTAACAATCCACGTGGGTATCCCTGGATTTGGAAATGTAAGTTCACATTAGCTTACCCATTAACTCTCTCACATACTTCCTCCCTTTAACCCTTTCTCTTCACACACATCCATACACACGCATACGCACACACGCATGCATACACACATACACACACGCACATACGCACGCACACACGCACATACGCACGCACACACACACACACACATGCACACACACACACAGATAACCCATGTGATAACCCTCCTCCCCTCCTCTCCTGCCATCAACATGAGCCTGCAAGGACAGATAACTTACAAGGACAATGTGGCCACGCAACGAAGACTGTTCTTTGACACAACCATCCAGGTCTCAGATGTCATCAGGTAAGTCACTACTCCCATTCCCCCAGACCCTATTCCATTGGTTTGGGAATAGCAGTGGTCTAACAAAACTATCTATTGATTCAGGCCCTTGGAACTCACAACTCAGGAGTTTGGAAAGAAATGGGGCAGTTTATCTTACGAGAAGAAACTCAAGTTGCAGTGTTCTATGAAGAAGCCGCCAGAGCTTATGGAAGTCTTGAAGACACAGTTCAACTTTTACCCAGTCCAACTAATAGGTACATTGTGCAGTTTCCAGCTGCTTGCATCCCATGATGTCCTCTCTGTCCCTCCTCTTCAGGCAATGAAGGTATAGCTGCCGGAACCTTTCTTCCCACTGTCACCTGCCTTGTGCATATCAAGGTAGCCACCACCCAGCTTGACTTCTGGGTGCGGACTCCCAGTAGCTTACTGACAGAGTCTATCGCAAAGATGGCACAGGCACTGTTGAAATGACACTATGCAAACATCCAGCTTTGATATTGGTTTTAGGATCGATTGTTTGTGTGTATGTGGTTTCAAATCACCAAATAATACTTTTACAGGCATGAGTGTGTGGTTAGTTTGTGTGTGGTTACCTCCACTGGTTTCTTGAAGCGGCAAAGGATTGCCGGTTCATGGTGTCTAATAATGTCTCATGACGTATCATGGTGCCTCGTAATGTCTCATTGTATCTCAATGTCTCATGCATGGTTACTCAAAATGTCACACCCTGTCTCATGATTTCTCATGTCTCATGGTGTCTCATGGTGTCTCATGGTGTCTCATGGTGTCTCATTGTGTCTTATGGTGTCTCATGGTGTCTCATGGAGTGTCATGTTGTCTTATGGTGTCTCATGGTGTCTTATGGTGTCTCATGGTTTCTCAAAATGTTTCATGGTGTCTCATAACATCTCATTTCACCTCATAAACATGCACCAAAGCAAGATGTTTAAACACCTTGAACTGTCATTAGCAACGACAATAATTATTAATAACAATTAATGAAGGGCTCAGAACCATGGTGGGCTAACTCACCAATGAAGGGCTCAGAACCATGGTGGGCTAACTCACCAATGAAGGGCTCAGAACCGTGGTGGGCTAACTCACCAATGAAGGGCTCAGAACCGTGGTGGGCTAACTCACCAATGAAGGGCTCAGAACCGTGGTGGGCTAACTCACCAATGAAGGGCTCAGAACCATAGTGGGCTAACTCACCAATGAAGGGCTCAGAACCGTGGTGGGCTAACTCACCAATGAAGGGCTCAGAACCGTGGTGGGCTAACTCACCAATGAAGGGCTCAGAACCGTGGTGGGCTAACTCACCAATGAAGGGCTCAGAACCGTGGTGGGCTAACTCACCAATGAAGGGCTCAGAACCGTGGTGGGCTAACTCACCAATGAAGGGCTCAGAACCGTGGTGGGCTAACTCACCAATGAAGGGCTCAGAACCGTGGTGGGCTAACTCACCAATGAAGGGCTCAGAACCGTGGTGGGCTAACTCACCAATGAAGGGCTCAGAACCGTGGTGGGCTAACTCACCAATGAAGGGCTCAGAACCATAGTGGGCTAACTCACCAATGAAGGGCTCAGAACCGTGGTGGGCTAACTCACCAATGAAGGGCTCAGAAGCATAGTGGGCTAACTCACCAATGAAGGGCTCAGAACCGTGGTGGGCTAACTCACCAATGAAGGGCTCAGAACCATAGTGGGCTAACTCACCAATGAAGGGCTCAGAACCGTGGTGGGCTAACTCACCAATGAAGGGCTCAGAACCATAGTGGGCTAACTCACCAATGAAGGGCTCAGAACCGTGGTGGGCTAACTCACCAATGAAGGGCTCAGAACCGTGGTGGGCTAACTCACCAATGAAGGGCTCAGAAGCATAGTGGGCTAACTCACCAATGAAGGGCTCAGAACCATAGTGGGCTAACTCACCAATGACGGGCTCAGAACCGTGGTGGGCTAACTCACCAATGAAGGGCTCAGAACCATAGTGGGCTAACTCACCAATGAAGGGCTCAGAACCGTGGTGGGCTAACTCACCAATGAAGGGCTCAGAACCGTGGTGGGCTAACTCACCAATGAAGGGCTCAGAAGCATAGTGGGCTAACTCACCAATGAAGGGCTCAGAACCGTGGTGGGCTAACTCACCAATGAAGGGCTCAGAACCGTGGTGGGCTAACTCACCAATGAAGGGCTCAGAACCGTGGTGGGCTAACTCACCAATGAAGGGCTCAGAACCGTGGTGGGCTAACTCACCAATGAAGGGCTCAGAACCGTGGTGGGCTAACTCACCAATGAAGGGCTCAGAACCATAGTGGGCTAACTCACCAATGAAGGGCTCAGAACCGTGGTGGGCTAACTCACCAATGAAGGGCTCAGAACCGTGGTGGGCTAACTCACCAATGAAGGGCTCAGAACCGTGGTGGGCTAACTCACCAATGAAGGGCTCAGAACCGTAGTACGTGGGCTAACTCACCAATGAAGGGCTCAGAACCGTGGTGGGCTAACTCACCAATGAAGGGCTCAGAACCATAGTGGGCTAACTCACCAATGAAGGGCTCAGAACCATAGTGGGCTAACTCACCAATGAAGGGCTCAGAACCATAGTGGGCTAACTCACCAATGAAGGGCTCAGAACCGTGGTGGGCTAACTCACCAATGAAGGGCTCAGAACCGTGGTGGGCTAACTCACCAATGAAGGGCTCAGAACCGTGGTGGGCTAACTCACCAATGAAGGGCTCAGAACCATAGTGGGCTAACTCACCAATGAAGGGCTCAGAACCGTGGTGGGCTAACTCACCAATGAAGGGCTCAGAACCACAGTGGGCTAACTCACCAATGAAGGGCTCAGAACCGTGGTGGGCTAACTCACCAATGAAGGGCTCAGAACCGTGGTGGGCTAACTCACCAAAGCGTCACTAAGCTTCCTGTGTTATTCCAGCCATACTTGCTACAGGTCATGTAGATGACATTTCAATACCTGACAGTTTCATGTATACCTGCTATAGGATGTGTACCTAACATTTCTAGGTAAGATACCTAACATTTATTGATAGTAGCTGACATTTTGCGGCATGTACCTAGTAAGGTACCTGACATTGATTGTAGCTGGCATTTCATGGTATTCTACATGTAGGTAAGATAGTATTTTCCTGGCAGAAAATTTCATGTAGCTAATTGAATCCTCTTTTCTTTGGTTAGACGACTCTGATTCAGAGGCCTTTCAATTAGATCTATTTCCAGATCCTGCCCCACCTAGCTTTGCATCATACTGCAAGTGATGTACACTGGAGAGGGCCCAGGGAACAAACATGAATGTAGTTGCCAGTAAACAATGTGATCAACATGATTGCAGTCATTGACAAAAGTTTGTCATAGTTTCTGTGACGTGAAGAACTGTCGCATCCTATCACACACTGGATTAACACACATGGGACAGCGTAGGGGGAGCTGATTGGTACACAGCTGGTTGTCATGGAGGTGCCGGCTCACCAAGTCTGCTAGTGCCTGTGGAGCAACAGAGTTCAATTATGGAGGGAGTTTGGCTATGCAAGACTACGTAGCTCCCCTGCTGCCTATGACAGAGTGTGTATTATTACAGCACATAATTTTGCTGGTGTACTATTCTCGTGCCTAAACCACGAGGACCTTCTGCCAAGAAACAGTTTGGTGTACCAGGTTGAATTTCTTGGCCCTACTAGCTACAAGTCACTTGGACACTTCAGTGAAGTGCATGCGTACTTAGCTACTGGCTTGCTGCACTAGAGCACATCCACAGTGCTTTTGATGGCAACGGCGCTTCTATACCTGCATGGAAGCAAATGCTACTTCAGAGGTACTTAGATGAGTTTCAAAATGTTACGTACGTGGTGCATTCAGCTAATTCTGGACAAATGAACTTAATTATTGATGATGTAATAAAGTCTTGTTCCCAGGTTCTCTTAGTCTCGTGCCCAGCCCGCACGCGCCTCCCAGCGAGAAACGGTCTGGTGAACAAAGTCGAATTTCTTGGGCTTATTCCCCAAAAGTGGTAATGACCAATGAGATTGCGAGATCGGTAATTATTACATAGCACTTCCCTTACAACAGTAAAATTTTTCAAATCTGCTCTAATATCCGTACCTTTTTTGAGCAGGTTTGGTGTAAAATGTTTTGAACGTTACTAGGTGACACTATCTCAAAAGTGTGCGCAACCCAAGAAATTCGACTTGGTTCACCAGACCGTTTCTCCTCGTGAGAGGGTGGGGTCTGGGGACGAGACTAAGGTTCTCTCTGCTTGAGAGAAAGCCTGGGAATGGGACTACACATCTAGTCTGACCTGAATGAAGACAGGATTGTCATTGAGGGCAGCTGATCTCCTGATGTTCTTGATACCACACTGCAACAATAAGGAAACAACCAGTAAATTAACTTCTAATGTTTTCAAAAAAAATCAAAAAATCACATCCCAAGTGGAAAAAATGAAAAGCTACAAAAGCGCACACGCATGCCCAATGTTTTAGCATTTCCTGCAATGTGCAGGACGCGTTTCAGTCTATACCAGGCTTCATTAGTTGCACTAGCTGGGATAACCAGGAGATGGGGACTGCTATCTCATTAAGAAAGGCAGTCAGGTAGCTGCAGGTATCCACACACACACACACACACACATGTAAGCATGCAGGAAAACACACCTCACTCCCCAGCTCCTCAGCATACTCCAAGTCCATCTCATGAAGTGTCTCAATATGATCAGAAGTGAATGCTATCGGTACCAATAGCAGGTTCATTCTGCCAAGCTTTGACAGGCCTTTGATAACCTCATCTGTCTGAGGACTCAGCCATGGCAGTGGGCCAACCTGCACACAACAGCACGTCATCAACTAGCATCATGTGACCTCATGTGGTATCATGTGATTACATGTGACCTCGTGTGATGTCATGTGATGTCATGTGATCTCATGTGATCTCATGTGATACTATATGTTTGAGGACTCAGCCATGCAAGCAGACCAACCTGTGCACAAGAGCATGTCAAAAGTGTGAACTAACAAAATAAAATGTGCATGGCATGTTGCTCTATAAAAGTAGCCTCATCCCCAGACTTTCATGCCCGCAGCTTTTATTGCTTTCAGTGATGATGGAGTGTGAAAGTCTGGGAACAAAGGCTAACAGAACGTCACTAAGTCACGATAAATTTTGGCTCACCAACACTTTAGTATTGTAGTGTCATAACCAAATTTAGGTGGTCACAATCTGTGACCCCGGTTGCATCTAGTTATTGTACACATGGGAGAGACCCTCCAATTTGTTTGTATAGTTGTTTGCTGGAGCTACTTGTCAGCTGAGGATGCTACGCAGAACTGATCAAGGGTCAACTATTTAGGCTTAATTTAAAAGGCCATATGAAGCTACACACAGGAACATGATAAACCGTTATATTCAAGACTCATCAGCTGAGATGAAAGGGGATGAATTTCATGGTAGCCATGGAGATGATGACTTGCCTTAGACTGCCAGACTAGACGGTAAGGATTGGAGTAGCCAAGAGCTTCCATCACACACTGCACAGTTGCTCCAACTTCTTGTGGATACGTGTCCCCCCTATTGACTACCTGGGGGCAGGTGGGAGGAAGCTAGTGGATGTGCAGTCCATGGCAGTATCACATACCAGTTTGACTAATCCCATTCCTCCCTCAGTCCATTTATTTCCTATCTTTCTACCTCTCCCACCTCTCTCTCCCTCCCAACTTTCCCTTCCTCTACACCTTCCCATTTCAACCTCCCTTGCCTCCCCCTTCCTCCCCGCTCCCTCCCCCTCCCTCCCCGCTCCCTCCCCGCTCCCTCCTTCCCCCTCTACCTTGAGCGGCAGAGAGTGAGCTGAGAACAAAATGACCACATCATCTCGCACATCACTCGGAAACTTGTCCAGCTCAGCACGAATGGTCTCTGCAAATGCCTGCAGAGAGAAAGACAATGTGTCACCATCTAACCACCTAAAAATGTTCAGAGCCAATATGGTAGCCTAGTCATGCGCACAGACTCTCCTGCACATGTGAAGAGGATCTGATGTCTTGAACAGCATTTCTGTCATTTCTGTCACATGCTCTTGAATTTGAGAGCTCCAATGAGATGGCAGAGCAAGCATTATAGTTGCATGACATAGGTGTCATATTTCGAACTAGCCTCCTATCTCAGGCCACATATGAGACTATAACTTTGAACCAAGGTAGAAACTTGTCTCACAGCTTCTTTCGGCTATCCCAAGAGACGTGGTGATCTTCCCAAGGTACTGGTTGTAGCGTAGAATGATGCTTTACTCAAGCTCGAGTACGCGCCCCTGTACCATGGATAAGAAATGTTACTCAGAACACCAGACTTTCTTTTAACCTCTTAGAAGAATCTGCAAACA
Organism: Agelas oroides; assembly: GCA_949130485.1. Classification (NCBI taxonomy): domain Eukaryota; kingdom Metazoa; phylum Porifera; class Demospongiae; order Agelasida; family Agelasidae; genus Agelas; species Agelas oroides. Next base: position 6,643,394 of record OX422188.1, read on the forward strand.
AGCCCATGTGGTCCCAGTCCACTATGGCTATATGGTAGGTAGCCAGGTTCTGGCATTACAGTATACCCTTCGGGTTTCAGCCAATTAATGAGCCCAGGCCCTCCTACTGTCCAGTTCAATTGTACAGTACTGAAAGTGATGAAAAACTGGACGATGAGAAAGCCCAAAAACAAACAATAATAAACAAGGTTATGTATAAAGCATGTGTTGTCATCTCACAGTGCTACTGTAGCTATGGTAACATACTGACCTGTATTAGTCCTCTGTGTATGGGCCACCTGTCAATTGCGGACCATGTCATTTTGGAGGGGTTTCTTTTCTGGTGTCTGTAAATGGCATTGAGACTGCTTCCAGTTGTGGAGCAGGAGTAGTGAGGGTACTGGGTGAAGGCCACTGCCCTCTGGATTCCATCACTGTGTGTGTGTGTGTGTGTGTGTGTGTGTGTGTGTGTGTGTGTGTGTGTATGAGTGAGGTGTGTGTGTGTAATAATCATACAAGTGTAAATCCTCCAGGGCTCCAAGGCACCACTTTGGCATACACATTCAAAACATGCCATTACTTCCTGTCAAGCAATCCCAGCTTGTGTTAGGTGATATAGGCTTCAGAACGGAAACAATGCTATAGCTAGGCAGATGTCCTAGCTAGGCAGAGTGTAAAGCCTTTCAGATGCCCATATATAGCTTTTTGCAACTGGTGATACATGTGAAACATTGAACACAAGTTTTGCAAGAACCACATTGGACCACACCCTCTGCACATTGGACCACACCCCCTGCACAATGGACCACACCCTAGCACATTGGACCACACCCTAGCACATTGGACCACACCCTAGCACATTGGACCACACACCCTGCACATTGGACCGTGCCCCCTGTACATTGGACCACACGCCCTACACACTGCACTGCACACTGGACTGCCATTAGACCACACCCTAGCACATTGGACCACACCCCCTGCACACTGACTGCACATTGGACCACACCTACCTCTCCATCTGGTCTATTGCATCCTCAGTGAGAGGGTGAGCGTAGCGGAAGCCGATGTAAAACTTGTGGGGGGCAGTTGCAGGGTTCATCTTGTCCAGCAGCTGCACCATGCCCTCCCCCTGCTTAGTCGTCCACATTCTGATGGGGGAGCCCCCTCCAATTTTTTGATATTGCTTCTGGATCTTGGGGGTTCGCCGTTTTGCTATCCAGGGGGCTAACTTGCTGGAGTAGGAAGAAGAATATCCTAAACAACCCCTCCACCACACACACACACACACACACACCTCTGTACAGGGAGTTGAATAAGGTCTTTGTCCAGAAATAGTCGTAACAAAAAGTCGTGAACATCTTCCACAGTCTCCGGCCCTCCTAAATTCAGCATTAGAATACCAGTCTTTGGCTTTCTGCATGTGCATGTGCATGTTTCATATATTGTGTGGGAGAGATGAAGGTGTATGTGTGTGCGTGAGAGGGTGAGGTGCATGTGTGTGCGTGAGAGGGTGAGGTGCATGTGTGTGCGTGAGAGGGTGAGGTGCATGTGTGTGCGTGAGAGGGTGAGGTGCATGTGTGTGCGTGAGAGGGTGAGGTGCATGTGTGTGCGTGAGAGGGTGAGGTGCATGTGTGTGCGTGAGAGGGTGAGGTGCATGTGTGTGCGTGAGAGGGTGAGGTGCATGTGTGTGCGTGAGAGGGTGAGGTGCATGTGTGTGCATGAGAGGGTGAGGTGCATGTGTGTGCGTGAGAGGGTGAGGTGCATGTGTGTGCGTGAGAGGGTGAGGTGCATGTGTGTGCATGAGAGGGTGAGATGCATGTGTTTGTGAGAGTTGTACAGTGTGCATATATGACAAAGGAGTCTTGCATTTAACCCTTACTCAGGTGCCAAGAAGCTGCTAACCAGCCATTCATCTTACTTGAGTGATAACCATCTATCCTGAGATGGTAACAACATGGAATTGGAATACAGAATGGGAACGAGGCTTTACCTCTCATCCTTGTGTTCAACTGAGCACTGACGAGGAGGGCTGGTAGTAAGAGACGCAATGCCCCCCCGCAAGTGGGGCAGTAGGGTGAAGAGCCGGGATGCACGCAGCACTGCCATGGAGTTTGATGACACTGCAGAAACACACATACACAAGAAGGAAGGGTGATATCATTCACTGAACTGGGAATGAAACGCCTGTTTACCAAGGAGGACAGACATAAAGTATCTTAATTCTTCAATTCTTCATACCAGTTTACTTTCCCCTTCTTGCTCAGCAGCAGTCGCAGCTTGCAACGTTGTAGTTGAGGAGAACAGGAAGGGCTTGGAAAGCGAACCGGAAGTGTTTGGAAACAAAACGGAAGTTGGAGCACGTTTTGTTGTACTGCGACCCGTACTGCAGCCTGGGAACGAGACGGAATGATAGCCTCGTTCTCAGGCCGTTCCCGCTTCCAGTTTGTGATAATTATTTGCTTGTTTGCTAGATCAGCATCATGGAATCGTTTGATGCCCTCTTGAAGGTGGTGATGATAGGCGATTCCTCTGTGGGTAAGACGTGCCTCATCCTTCGCTACACGCAGGATATCTTCAGAGAGAACTTTCTCAGCACGATAGGTGAGTGCGGTAGGCGAATAAATTATGCAGGACTGGAGCATAGATCTAGAGTGTAGCTAGTATTCACCTACAAAGCTATGCAGGGTAATTTTCGAAGCTCTGCAGGTTGGACAGTTGACAGGAATCACTTATCTAGCTTTGTCTCTGTGCAAGGCCGTTTGTTGCTCACTAATATAAATTTGAGTATTTAATTAGTGATCAACTTGCAATGCGCAGTCCTGGATGATACACTCACTGTGGGAAACGAGCAAAATACACCGGACACATCCTTTTGTTGCAACATTCATCGTATACAGGGCCAGCATCAGGTTGAACAATTTTCAATGAGACAACTTTTCGAGCCAATGCAGAAAGCAAGACCATCACGAAGGGGGAGTCACTTATTGAAGTGTTTGGCAGCAAGAAGTGCGCTTTATCTCTTGATTGTTTCCCTCTGAAGCTCTTGATCACTTGGCTTACGGTGGTTCAAAGGTCAAATTGGCATCGCTTTTAATCCTGGTCGCAAACACTCCAACAGGAGACATCTAAGTGACTACCTCTTGGTCACTGCCTTCACTCAGATCTGCTAGACACATCTGTGTGCATGCAATAATGGTCCTAGTCTCACAAGACAGCCATCTTTTACTCATTTATTTTTTCTGGAAGCTGTGATGGTCCTGCTTTCTGCAACAACAAATAGGGACGGATGAATGATGCCACTTGGATGTGGGCAAGATCTTGACATGAGACAGATGTAGCACGGAAGTGGGTGGGGCTTGGGGGCTGGGGTAGCAGCACTGAAACATCCGTGCATGGTCATATAACAATCTTGTTCATTCAAAACAGAAGAGCAATAAGATGTAATTGGATAGAAAATGGGACTGATGGTGGATAGTTTCCATTTCATGTATCAATCATGTTATGATCAGAACACAAGTTTTCTTACCATTTGGAACCCACCATCTTACCCTATCAATGTCCAAATGCTGCAGTTAGTAGTCTGTAACTTTCATAACTAAGTTGCTGCACACACTTGATCTGCCATGCACACTGTCTCAGGCATTGATGATATGTTGTTTATATTTGTGGATCATTACCCCACACTACACATGACATTGTGTGTTCTCTTAACATCGAGGCCTGCCTTTTAGCAGAGAGGTGTCGTTCATTTATTGTTCTTAATTGTCAAAACTATCCAGCAGTATTTTACTTAGTCTCGGAACCAGACCCTCTGCATGTGGGAGTCTGGTTCCGAGACTGTATTTTACTTATGTATACCAGCACTGCATCTACACCAGAGCCCTCCTCCAAAAGATGGAAGGAGGAGGGAGGAGGGGTGGGTGGTGTTCATGGAGATATGTGATTGGAATACAGGCAGTAAACAGTCCATAGCATGAAATAGCCATGTTTCCAAGCACCTCTCCCGAAAAGGGCAGAGGCTAAATACGAAACAGCTACAACCACTTCACTATAGTCACATGAAAAGCACCTATAGCTTTTAACAGTTTCTGCATGTACATACACATAGTCTTATTTTTCCCTTTGCCACTTCGCAGGTGTTGATTTCAAGACAAAAATGGTGGATGTTGGAGAAAAAAGATTCAAGCTTCAAATCTGGGACACAGCTGGGCAGGAGAGGTATAACACTATCCGAAAAGGATTTTACAGAGGGGCAAAGGTATGTGTTCTTATCTCTTGCTGGACGAGATCTACAAATAGCCTAGCCTTATTCCCAGACCCCAATCTTGATGTAAGACATTGAGTAGTCTCGGTCCCAGACCCAAAACCAACCCCAGGACGGATCGCTTTCAGGATTATACTGGAAGCGATATACGCACTGGATGAGGTCTGGGGACGAGACTAGACATTGAGTGGTAGAGTGGTTAGTTACCTTCTTCTCTTCAATCTTTTCCACTCTCCCTCTCCCTTACTGTTAATCTCTCTCTCTCCTTCCTTCTCTCCCTCCCTCCCTCTCTTCTCACCTACTATATACCCACTTCTCCTTTCCTGCAACCAGGGAGTGATAATTGTATATGACATCACCAACCCAGGCAGCTTCAGCAGTCTTACAAAATGGATTCAAGACATCACAAGTGTAAGTGGCAGCCAAGCAGGTCATCACCCTATTTGTACTCCATGAGTGATACCGCAGTCTCGCGAAAGAGCACCCATGGGCGAAGCACCTTACAAGTCTGCCAATAAAGGGGGTGGGTACTCTTTCACACGACTATGGTAATAGCTATCATGGAGGATTGGGAACGAGGCTTGAGTTTTGTCTACTATAAGCTTTTATTTATTCATTGCTATGGTGATGCAAATTTTTATGACAATTGTGATAACCCAAATATTCCATGAATCGACTTATGGTTAAAAATATTTGGGCATCATAGCATGACAAACCTTACTAGCCACATGCATGGTCTGTGTGTCATGATCCAGTGAAGCCTTACGGCACATTTCTGCACCTTTGTGACGTGAGCTAGGTGAGTGAGCTGCTTGCGCTGAACTGCAGAACAGAATTTGGTTTTCCCAATGCTGTATTTCAGCATGAGTATATAGCGAGTACAAATTTGCTACTCCACAAAGTTTGACAGAAATTTGCTGAAGCTAGATGATTAACTACATTAATTGTTCTGTTAGACTTGGTCTACATTCTCCTAGTTTTAGAGCTGTACGTAAACTCTGCTCTTATTTTTACTTGAGCGTCATGTTACTGTATGCTACAATATTCAATGAACGATAGATCTTAGACTATCATAGTACGTAGTAGTCAAAATCACACTCTGGTAATTTTCTTCAGGCAATGTTGCACGGTTGTCTGAAGAAGGTTACTAGAGTGATAGTCTAAGATCTGCTCTTGTTTCTTCAGAACTGTAGTGATGGGTCGTCAGAGTGTCCAGCTATCTTGGTGTTGGCCAACAAAATTGACAGAGAGACAGAGAGGGAAGTTTCTATGGCAACAGGAGAGGAGGCAGCTAGAGGTTTTGGCACAAGGTTTGCAGAAGTCAGTGCACTGACAGGAGAGGGTGTGGAGGAGGTAAGGAGGATTGAGTGAAACCAACACAAGCATACACATCACTAGGAGCTTTCAGTGGCCCCTCAGCATTCACCCACTGTCTCTAGTCACTTGCAAATACAGAGTGATGCCAGGTAACATCAGGTAGACACACAGAGTGTGGTTACCAGTTCAACTTTTGCGCTGATCTGTTTCCAGTGTTCTAAGCTATGAGCTATATTGATGCTGCCTTGCAAATGTGCCAGCTCTTGAACAGACGTTACAAGTAGGGGCCTCAAGTTCCTTCATTTTCCATGTTGTCTACTTGACATCATCTGACATCACCACATGACAAAATCTCCCAGGCCTTCACCCTGTGTATTTGCATAGTCTTCATGAGCCAGACCCACTTTGAGAGTGCATTCCAGTGGAGCGTGGCTTGTATACACAGTTCTTCCCCTTTCTGCAGAAGTGGGTCTGGCTTGCAAAACTAGTATTTGTATAATGGAAGAGATGAGGCGGGGAAGGCAGGCTGACTGGGATTGGAGGGTAGATGCTAGGTTTGACCCACCCAGAAATCAGATGAGTGACCTCGATCTGGCTTCTCTCTTTGCAGGCATTCAGCACTCTTGTTGGTGATATAGCTGAAGCATTGGACAAGCAAGGTCCTGCTGAGCAAAACACAGACACTCTCAGGCTTGGGGCTCAAGGGAGCACTAGACAACCTCAAAGCTCATTTTGCCGGTGTACTTAGTCTGTTGTTCTGTATTCTGATATTGTGTGCAAATTTTTATTATTGTCCCTGTGGTTTTTACTAGATTTTTAACTTTTTGTCATGAATCTCGAGTGTATGAGCATGCCATATAAGATCAAGGTCAAGGTTTATCAATAAGGTGCACAGTATATATGCAGCAAAAAAAAGTGTTTGTGTTTGCTGAACTAAGTCTAGCTTGTTTGTCTGTGCTGGGAATCAGGCTAAACTAAGTCTTGTACAAAAACTGGATATTACATAATGGTGTCAATACAAGTAATGCATTCTTGGTCAGTGTTACTAGACCAATTGTTCATGCAAGTAATTGTTTTGGTTCATACGTAAACCCTTAAGAAAAAGTTTGTTAATCAGTACAAAAGTACAGTACGCACCATTATTCAGCGTGCACAGCTACTAGTGCCAGTTGGGTCATTGTTTGATACCAGAAGGGAGATGAATATTAACATTATACATGTCAACTGAGTTGCATGATGCTGGGTCGCATTTGTGTACACATTATGTAAACATTACACTCATTACCTTTGAACTTAGGGAAAAGTTTGTGAATTGTTCATGATTGTTAAATGTTCATAACTCTGTGAACTTGATTCATGACCTAGCAACACTGGCCAGTCTCATAGATACACATTAAGGAGGTGACCAATAGGGGTTTGGGCATGCGTGGCACATTGTAGGTGTGTGTGTGGCCACGTGGGTCCATGGTGTGGGTGGGGCTCGATTCATTGCATCCTGGTGCGCGCGCTCGCCTCCGTATATTAGGCGTTCTCAGACTCAACTCACCCGGTAGCTCTGAGCCATGGCTTCTGAGCACTGTATAGCTCTTTTCCAGGGGAAGGCGAAACCTGGAGATGTGCCCCACAACCTTGGCATGATGAAGGAACAGATTCTGAAGGCTGCCAAGAAGGGGGCAGAGCTCATTATCTTTCCCGAGCTGTTCACCTCTGCCTACACCCTTAGCCATGCAGACATGAGGAGCGCAGCTGAAGAGAAGAATGGACATTCTTTCCAGGAGCTCTCTGTAGCTGCAAAGCAGAGCAACATAGCAGTACTCTATGGATACCCAGAACTTGACTCTTCATCTGGAACTGGGGATATATACAACTCGATCCAGTTAATTGATAGAGATGGAAAATCACTTGTAAATTACAGAAAACTTCACCCATGGATCGACAAGAGTAAAATCGAGGAAGTTTTTACTGCAGGAAGTGGATATGCTGATGTTGTGGAGTGCTGTGGGATGAAGATTGGTCTGCTCATCTGCTACGATGTTGAGTTCCCTGAGTCTGTTAGGACACTCGCTTTACAGGGTGCCCAACTAGTTGCCATCCCGACTGCTATTAATCTTGAATATGATGGTGTCAACATTGCATCTAGGCTCGTCCAAACACGTGCAATGGAGAACCGTGTGCATGTTGCCTATGTGAACCACGTAGGGGGTCCTCGAAACTTTGCAGGTCTGAGTAGCCTCTCTAACCCTGCTGGTGATGTAGTAGTACAAGCAGGTGGTGAAGAAGAAACATTGCTGATTGGTCGCATTAAGTTGGATGCCTTCAACCACCTACCCTCATACCTAGCTTCACGAAGACCAAAACTGTACACGGAGTTGGTCAATTAAATTTGTGAGCTGTAAAATGAGTCCCCCATTGCAGTACAAAACTTACATTTAATATGTATGTAGTGTGTGAATGTGTGTAAAGTGTTACTTTTGTAATTTCTTAGTTCTAATACCTGTGAAGTATACAGTGAAGTGATGTTGAGGTTGCCAAAATGCATAATGTGTGTGCAGTTATGCTGTTAAACCAGTGTGTATGTCTATGTGTCTCCTGTCATGATGGCAATAAACTCCTCTTGACTGACTGCATGAGAAGAGAAAATACAATTGTTCACACAGTTAACAGCACCAGCTGTTGCAACCCCCTAGACAATCAGCGCAAGAGTGGGTGGAACTACAAGAGTTAGAGTGATAAACTGTGTGAGCCCAGCCAATCAGAGAACATAATCCAAACCTGCTATATAGTTACAGCACAGTTGTCACTCTTATAACCGAATTTGTACAAATTCTGAAAGTCGCTTGGACAGTTTCAGTTTTTCTTAGGCCACTTCAGCAGTAAGTAAAAGCAATACTGTGGTACTACTGGTGCACAATCGATACATCACTTCCACATCTTAAATATTTACACACCAATAGTTACTGCTAAAATGGCCAAGAGTGCTAGCACCATAACATTTCAGCAGGTTACTTGTGGCATGTTGTGTGGGCAGATCCAAGTACCACTTTACACCACATTAGCCAAACTAAGCAACGGCTATGTCAGAGGCACTGCATCTCGATGCCACAAGGGCTGTATCTGAGATACCGTTCCTCTGATGTCTACCTCTGATGTCACACGCCAACACTGCTGATGTCTACCTCTGATGTCTACCTCTGATGTCACACGCCAACACTGCAACACAAATTTTAGACTTAGAATAGTGCTACACTGCTGAGCTGTACAGTAAGAATAAGACACCCAGAACAGCCAGAATGTGTTTGTTTCAGACATGCCACAAATGAGGTTTACTGTGCTCACCACACAGGTATTATCTCAGATACCGCCATTTTGACGCAAAAAAAAGGTCTTGGGACAACTTGTACTCGTACTACTTTCAGTTCTAATGACCCACTCTTGCCCTGACTAACTAAGGATAAACAAGCTGTCGACTAACTCTCTCCATCGTTGTCTGCATCAAACTCATCAATCATGGCCCGTAGTTCATCCTCTGACATATTCTCCCCCAGGTCCCGAGCCACCCTCCGGAGATTACGCAGACTGATCTTTCCTGAGCTATCATCGTCAAACAACCTGAATGCTTTCAGGATCTCTTCCTTGGGATCTCTCTGAAGCATCAAGTCAGTCACTGGGGGTGGGGGGGGGGGGGGAGGGGAGGGGGTGGAGTGTACAGCTACACGTCACTTTGTTTTTTCGTAAAGCAGCAATCAAAACATTTTCGTGGTTCATGTTGCAAAAACATAGAGTCCTGCTGTAACCCTCAATAACCTAGGACAACCTTCATCACTTGATCAGTAAACTCTTGATCACTTCCTGAATTCTGCCCTCAGCAGTTACTAATCTGGCTTCCCCACTCAATAGTGGTATGTAAACAAAACAGTCATATATCATGCACCATTTGGAAGTACATTTCCAGCGAGAACCCTGCTCTTTAAACTCTTGATATGACTTACTGACTTCCGAAAAGTCCTGAAACTTGATCTTGCCACTCCCTTCTCTGTCATAGTCTCTCAGAATCTTCAGCACATCTGCTTTCTTCACTTCAAACCCCAGGGCTCGAATTGCCACCTGCAGACAATACATGTAATTAATGTGTGTGTACATCAAGGTTAGAAGAGCAGAAACCCCTTCTACTCAGCACAACAGGCCTCCCAAGGGTATTCTTGCAAGCCACATCTTTATTCTTTGTAGGGTGTGGCTTGCAAGGCTATGGGATGAAATTGTGCGTGTGTGTAAGGGGTATGAGCAGCTGTGAAGTGTCACCTTTAGCTCATGGTAGTCAATGGCCTGGTCCTTGTCTGTGTCAAACAGGTTAAAAGCCTCAACAATCTCCTGTTTCTGCTCCTCAGTCAGCTCTCTCCTCTTCCTCCTACGCCCCGCTCCCGCCTTCTCCAGCTGAAACTCCGACCTCAAGCTAACACTCATCTTTTATCGCTGCTGAGAGCTTGAGAGCTGCAGTAGTCACACAACACACTGTGTGGCTCAGCTCAGATCGAAAGAAAAGCAGGTCACGTGAGCATTGTAAACAGGATATGGGCGGAGCCGAGGGTTGTTGCAGGGTCCAGGGCCTAGGGTCAGGGCTCGATGAGGAACTGAGTCAGTGAGGTGCAAAGGCGCAAGATCTGACATTTCGCGAGGGTGTAAGGCCTGCGCGGACATTTGTCCTGGTGATTTCGGTTTATTTTCGGTGCTCTTCGTCTGAGGAGGGGCTCGGGGAACATGGCTGCTTCGGAGCTGGAGATTGAACCTGACTTGGTGAGCAAGCATGCTGCATGCTCGTACACTAACCATCAACTAACACGTTCGCTTTGCACACACTCCCATGCACTCTCCCACTCACTGGTCTTGTGCTCAGCTTCCCCCCCCCCCCCCCCCATCAGAAAGTCCCCCAAACGGCAAACGCGGCTAAAGCGAAGCTGGGCACATGACTGTGATCCACTCACATATCCCTCATTCACATCCCCACACATGCACCCTCACACTTTACAGCATACATTCACACCCTCTCACAGTCACATCCCCACACATGCACCCTCACACCTCACTGAGTACTTCACATGCAACCCCCCCCCCCCCCCCCCACACACACACACACACACAGAACAAGGCACCTCCCCATGTGGAAGGGGAGCTACTCAAGCAGAACACAAAGGCCATCGTTGGAAAGAAAGGATGGAAGAAGTACTTTTTTATTGTGAGTCCGTCTTTTTTCATACAAGTTATTTGTTGCCATCTCAATGACAACATCTTGTTGCCATCGGAAGATGTACCTCAGTACAGCATCAGAGGTGCATTCCCATACAATTGTTGAGTAATTTCATGTTTCTCCCAAAACAGTATTATTTCAGTGTCATGGTAGTGTTTAGCTTTTGGGAGGTTGGGGGGGGGGGGGGGGGGTGCGGCGAGGCACATGAGGCTCAGATTTTTAACATGCTCCAGATCTGACAGTCAGACCTTACCTAAGTCAAAGTCAGAGAGAAAGGTGAGAAATAAAGAAAGAGGGGAAAAAAGACAGTGACTCAGGGAGGGACTCGAACCCGCGACCTGGCAAATGGCCTGCCATGCTCTAACCAACTGAGCTTCCGAGTCACTCAGCAACTCAGTGGCTGAGTTCGAGTACTTAAGGCTGAGCTGCCAGGGATCCAGCCGAAGCGGATACCAAGCTGGCATGTTCGATGGGGAGGGTGCAGTGAGCGCGAGGCGCATGAGGCTCAGATTTTTAACATGCTCCACAGTATTATTTCAGTGTCATGGTAGTGTTTAGCTTTTGGGAGGTTGGGAGGGAGGGGGGTGAGGGAGAGAGCTTTGGGGGAAGAAGGAAGAGAGTGAGTAGGCTGACTGACGTACACTTCCTCATTTGGTATATATAATTTCTGCTTGGTGTGCATGATTAGTACAACACACTTCCTTTTTTGGATTAACAGATTCACTATTTAGTGTGAGTTCTGTTTTGTAAACTTTAACTGTTTATGGTAACACGCACATTTGATGACTCAGACCCAGGGTTTCCACTCGAGATTTTGACTGTGAAAGCCTGGGTTCGAGGCTAGTTTATGTCCACACATCACATACACTCATTATGCACACTCACACACCCCACAAATACTCGCACACAATCTCCACTCACCATGCACACCTCACCATGCACACTCTCATGCACCCCTCACCATGCACACCTCACCATGCACACCTCACCATGCACACCTCACCATGCACACTCTCATGCACTCCACAGGTTCTCAGAGATAAGTTGCAGTACTACAAACGGAGAGAAGACTACAAGTCAAGTAAAGAACCAATTTCCTTTGTGCGAATGTCTCAGGTAACTGTACAAGTGCTCACTCTCTCATGATATATCTTGTAACTTCATACAGGCATTTCATTGGTCCTAACCTGTGTTTGCTTTTTGCCTGGTTGGTCTGTATCAGTGTACCCAGGCCGCTCTCATAACTGTTCATCCAGTAATCAGAGCTTCGCTCAGTTCAGTCTGAGTATTTCTGCACTCATTTGCTTCCTCCTGATTGGGTGGATGTTGTGTTGCCTGGCAACAGGTTACAGCCAGAGTAGGCAGACCACACAACATAACAAAATCAGACCAATTACGCATAAACCTTGATATTTTCCGATCAAAAATTTAGTGTTAGATTTGAACACATTTCAACAGTTATCATCAGTACTGGTCAACATGCTGCACCATTTGCTAAATGCCTGGTGAAAATTGTGGTTAATGTAGAATACCTTGTAACACTCCTACATGTGCTTGTATGGTCAGGACGCAAGCACAAAAATTGCTCTAAACATGAACAGCCAACGAACCATATCTCCCTAATAAATAGGCCTAGATGTTATGACCCACTGCATAGGATATGTTTTGGCCAGTGCCAGGTCTCATCAGGTGTGCTGGGGTGACTGGGACATGCATGACATGTTGTTAAAAAGCCTCAGTGCGCATAAACTCTTTACTGGATCTAGTTTGGGTAGGGTAAAGGCCAGGCAGGATAGGAACAACAGATCAGCAGATCACAAACTGCAAGTGAGCTGAATGGGATCCACAAAGAATAGGTATAGTGATGTCTAGGGCATTGCAATGGCCAGGCTGTATGGTGCCACATAGTCCATGATCCTGTCATTTCATATTGCAATGGCCAGGCTGTATGGTGCCACATCGTCCATGATCCTGTCGTTCCATATTGCAATGGCCAGGCTGTATGGTGCCACATCGTCCACGATCCTGTCGTTCCATATTGCAATGGCCAGGCTGTATGGTGCCACATAGTCCATGATCCTGTCGTTCCATATTGCAATGGCCAGGCTGTATGGTGCCACATATATAGTCCACAATCCTGTCATTCCATATTGCAATGGCCAGGCTGTATGGTGCCACATAGTCCACGATCCTGTCGTTCCACATTTTCCATTCACCCACAAGAAGCTGGAGTAGGTTGCCATTTGCAACCTACACACTGAGTGGAGGTTGTATTCATCTCTTTCTCTCTCTTCTCACCTCCCTCTCACGCAGGTCATGGACATAGCGGAGGTTGTCTTCAGTGGTGTTCCAAAGAAACACCACCTCAACTGTGGTTTCTCCATCGTTGCCTTCCACCCCACCACCCAGCAGCAGCTATCCATTAATCTCCTCACTGAGACCCCGGAGGACATGCGGTACTGGGTGCACGCACTGCGCTACATCAAGGCATACTGGTCCAAGATGCAGGTTGGCTGTTTACCTTACGTGGGCGCTGCTAGCAGACAGAAAGGGAATTTTTCTTTGATATCTCCCCATTTCCCACCACCCGTAAAATTGAGATCCAGCCAAGTTTGGAACCTGGGTCTACCGAACGCTGGTCAGATTCTCTTACACAAGAGATCTGGCACTGGAGCAGAAGACAGATGGTTAGCCTCACGTGCCGGCTTTTAGGTATAATGTGCTTCAGTGACTCAGCTAGTGAGAGCAGTAGACCCTGGCATTCGGATGACCTAGGTTCAAATCTAAACCACACTAGCCTTTTGTAGACCCTGGCATTCGGAAGACCTAGGTTCAAATCTAAACCACACTAGACTTTTGTAGACCCTGGCATTCGGAAGACCTAGGTTCAAATCTAAACCACACTAGCCTTGTTCCCAGGCTCCAAAAAAGCTTACCATACTGCAAGCCACAGAAAAACAGGCCTGTGATTGAGTAAAACCACACTGCATCCTTACAAAACTTACAGTGACCTGCAAACACAAAATTGTGCAAGCTATTAGCATATTTATGTGCTCTTAGCAGCTTCCTTTGAAGGAAATTGTGAGATACATGTATATGACCACCAATTGAGGGTTTTTGTCATCTAGCACCATATTCCACACTTGTTGGTGATGGAATGTGTTAGGTACACTATGGTAACTAACCAATATGCACTCCATTTGAATGTCCATTGCTTCTTCTGGGTATGGGAGCTATTTAGCCTCGTTCCCAGGCTCCAGTCTCTTTTCATTAGTTTGGAGTATGCCTGAAGGATTCTGTTAATCGCCTCCAGTTCTCTCCATGTGGAGCTGGCTTGACAGCTTTCTGTTACTTGCAATATGATTGTGCTTGGGAATAGTTGTTTACTTTTTCTTGCATTGGAACAAGGTGTAATATACATCGTGCATTTAGTCTATCAAGCCAAACCATCTCTCACCTTCCAGAAAACTTTTCTGGAGGGTGAGAGATGGTTTGGCTTGATAGACTAGTGCACATTCTGATAGTAACATATATAGCTAGGAATAAAAACACAATTTCATATCCTTACTGCAAATGGTGTGTCGTCTGTCTGTCTGTCTGTCTGCCTGTCTGTCTGCATGTCTGTCTGCATGTCTGTCTGCCTGTCTGCCTGTCTGTCTGTCTGCCTGCCTGCCTGTCTGTCTGTCTGTCTGTGTGCACAGGTGCGTGAGACGGTGTTGTCGGAAGAGCAGGAGAGGAAACTACTGGAGAGAATCTTACATGAGGAGGAAGATGAGAGAGATGTAAGTGGTCATGTGACCTGGCCGATAGTCTAATCATATCCACTTTCTGCTTGTCCACATGTAGATCTTGGTAGGTGAGTATTCATTGGGAGAAGACGGTTCTGCCAGCCCAATGGAGGAGCGAAGGTGAGTCTTGCACTGTCTTCATTTGCTATTAGTTGGTGAACGCTCTGTATAGCTATAATGGGACAATTCTGAATAGAAATCGAATACTGTTTCATTGTGCATTTTGAGTGTATCGCCATATCGTCACATTTAAAAGCTATATTGCTGGCCTTTCTTTGAGGGTGAGGCTCTTACATGCTTCATGGACACATCAGGAATTCAGAATTTAGTGATGCCTCAAAATATGGGATGGAATATTACCTATTTGTGGGACAACTGCCACATTCAGTTTCTAGAAGCCGCTGTTTGACAGCTGGTCAGCTCGTGGCAGTTCTAGAAGGGGAAGGAGAGCAGTATCCACTGGTAGAAGATACGTTTCCCACGTCTCTGGAGGCGCAATTGTCATTGGCAGCTCTGGCTAGTTGCTGTTTGACACCAGCTGCATTGACCAGGAGCCAACTAAATGTAACTCAACTCCGGAGTTCTTACTAGGCGGTTTAGCTTGGCAGTGGTCAATTTCACTGGCCTCGTTCTAAACTTTCAGTTGCTTTTCAATGGAAAGAAGTCAGCCGAGAGTGGCAACAGATAACCTCTAATTTCCTATGGTACATAGTAACTGGGTAGGGTTTCCCTGTAATGTACACATGGGTTCAGTATTTTCTACATGTAAACAGTGGGAGTAGGAGGGGTCTAGGAATGTAGCTGTATGTATTACTGGATACCACATTACACGTACGTAAATACCTTAGAGCAGAGCATTGTTTTTGCCTCACTTGAAAAGACTGATGGGTAAGCACTTCTGAGGGCTGGTGGTTGCCCGGTGGCACTAGGTTTGATTCCCAGTGTGTGCTAGCCTCATGCCCAGGCCACAAGCCACGTACAGGTGGCCTAGGTATGACGCTAAGCAAGTGCCCAGTTTTTTGTAACACCAAATACATCTGATCTTTCATGTGTCACTTGTATTTTGACTTATCCTCCTCCTCTTCCCCTCCTCCGTG
Source organism: Agelas oroides (assembly GCA_949130485.1). Classification (NCBI taxonomy): domain Eukaryota; kingdom Metazoa; phylum Porifera; class Demospongiae; order Agelasida; family Agelasidae; genus Agelas; species Agelas oroides. Next base: position 6,659,084 of record OX422188.1, read on the forward strand.
TCCCCTCCTCCTTTTCCCCTCCTCCGTGTCCCCTCCCCCACTTCCCCTTTGTCACTACTAGTACCTCTGTGCCAGTGTACTTTGCAGATGGGTCAAAGGTCAAACTGAACATGTTGCCATCCAATACGACCTCTGACCTCCTGGACCATGAGAAAGTGAAGGACAAACTGACTTCTTCTGCAGCACAGCTGTGGTTCATTGACAACCGTGGAAACGGTTAGTTCCAAAAGTTTATTGTGTATGTTTCTGGAGAGTAAAACTAACTGAGGAAGAGTAATGCTGTAAACCTTTATAACTGTGCTGTACATCTCTGTAAGCTATGGATTCTCTTTGAATGAATGTGGTATGTGCTAGCACTGTGAGTATATGCTGGCTAGAACATTGAACATTACGTACAGGGGAAGGAATCCCGTAGATCCTTTTCTTCTTCTCCTAACTCTCCCTCCTTAACCTCTCTTCCTCCCTCACTTATCCCCCTCCCTCCCTTATCCCCCTCCCTCACCTCTCCCCCTCCCTCACCTCTCTCCCTTCCTCACCTCTCTCCCTTCCTCACCTCTCTCCCTTCCTCACCTCTCTCCCTTCCTCACCTCTCTCCCTCCCTCACCTCTCCCCCTCCCTCACCTCTCTCCCTTCCTCACCTCTCTCCCTCCCTCACCTCTCTCCCTCCCTCACTCCCTGTCTTCCCTCACCTCTCTCCCTCCTCACCTCTCTCCCTCCCCGCCTACTCCTTCCTTTCATCCTTCCTTCCCTCCGCAGACCGGCTACTGCAACCCAAGGATCATCCTGTCCTTTGTCAACCCAAGGCACACAAATTCTACGCTCTCGACCCCTCACACAGGGTAAGCTACACATGCACTTCACACAGGGTAAGCTACACATGCACTTCACACAGGGTAAGCTACACATGCACTTCACACAGGGCAAGCTACACATGCACTTCACACAGGGCAAGCTACACATGCACTTCACACAGGGTAAGCTACACATGCACTTCACACAGGGTAAGCTACACATGCACTTCACACAGGGTAAGCTACACATGCACTTCACACAGGGCAAGCTACACATGCACTTCACACAGGGCAAGCTACACATGCACTTCACACAGGGTAAGCTACACATGCACTTCACACAGGGTAAGCTACACATGCACTTCACACAGGGTAAGCTACACATGCACTTCACACAGGGTAAGCTACACATGCACTTCACACAGGGCAAGCTACACATGCACTTCACACAGGGCAAGCTACACATGCACTTCACACAGGGCAAGCTACACATGCACTTCACACAGGGTAAGCTACACATGCACTTCACACAGGGCAAGCTACACATGCACTTCACACAGGGCAAGCTACACATGCACTTCACACAGGGTAAGCTACACATGCACTTCACACAGGGCAAGCTACACATGCACTTCACACAGGGCAAGCTACACATGCACTTCACACAGGGTAAGCTACACATGCACTTCACACAGGGTAAGCTACACATGCACTTCCGACCAACACAACTAGGACAGTGGTACAGTCTTCTAGGCGTCTGCCAAACTTCTCATTGTGTGTTGGGAGAGCTTGTGAATATGGCTATAGAAAACATATGTACAACATTCTAAGTACGCACCCTCATGTTATACATACATTGAACTTTTGCAGGAATTTTTTGCCTAAGCTTGCCAAATAAAATTTTCGCAGTAATGAGATGCATGGGTACTAATGTGCATAGTGTGTGAGAATGGTCTGCTTTTCGCACTTTTAATTTTGCGAATGCAAACTAGCTCGCTCGCAAACAATGCAAAACTTTATCCCACCACAAAACTTTCACTGTACACAGTAGCTAGATAGCACCCAAGGAATAGATACCTAAAGAATGTAGAGGAATGAGGACCAAAGTGACAACAGTGGCGTAGCCAGGCTGGGGCACACTGGGGCACGTGCCCTAGCAACTAGAGGCCATGCCCTACCAGTGTAAGTATGCATGCGAATTATCGGTGCTGATAGTATCGTTGTCGATCGCGAATCGGGCGCTAAACCATCTTGAAATCGAACGGCGCAGTATTGGTATGTATATCCACAGAGTTACGAGTCTCGTATACGCTCACTGTACGCGCGCAAGTTTGCCGTATAAGTGACGTACACTGCACTACCATACCATATGGCCTCAGAACCGACCTGGGAGGCTGTAAAAGTTCAAAAAATTCGTACAAATTAACGTAGTGTGCATGCCCATGCTGTGCCCTAGCATCGGCGATGTCCTGGCTACGCCACTGAGTGACAACAGTACAGTAATGTAATGGTGCATAACATATAAAAGGCACTGAGGCGGGAGCTGAAAATACTGAGTAGCAGACCTTGTAGCATGGAGGGTGTCATCTTACGAGCACACCACTCCCTCTGTGCAACCTCCCTTTCAACATCTCATTCCTCAAGTTCTCTACTTTCTGTACTTGTCTCTTTCCTCTCCTACTCACCCCCTCCCCTCTTCGCCTCTCTTCCTTCCTCCATCATTCCCTCCCACACATGGTTTCAATTTGTGAAAGTTTGAGCATGAGCCACTGAGTGAGTAAGCAAGACATCCTCCCTCCCTCCCTCCCTCCCTCCCTCCCTCCCTCCCTCCCTCCCCCCCTCTCCACAGATACTGGTGGTCTTCTACTCCAAAGACCAAAAGTTTGAGTCCATACCAGTTTCCTCTAACATAACAGCTGCTGAGCTGATTGGACATCATGAAATCAGCGTTCAGCTGGATATTAGTGGCATAACAAACAGGGGACTGTTTCTGAAGAGCAGTGATGAAGAGCAGCTGTTCAGCACCAGCGAGTGTCCGTGTGAGGTGCTGTTTGCTGTGGATGATAATGGCAGGATTGTTCGACAACCTGTGGGTGAGTGTGTGTCAGGGGGATAAGGCAGGAGGGGTATGTTCATGTGAGGTGCTGTTCAGCGTGGATGATAATGGTAGGATTGTTTGAGAACCTGCTGTGGGTGAGTGTGTGAAGGAAGGGGGAGAGGGGAGGTGCAGCAAGTGTCTGTGGGTGAGTGTGTGTGTGAAGGAGGGGGAGAGGGGAGGTGCAGCAAGTGTCTGTGGGTGAGTGTGTGTGTGAAGGAGGGGGAGAGGGGAGGTGCAGCAAGTGTCTGTGGGTGAGTGTGTGTGTGAAGGAGGGGGAGAGGGGAGGTGCAGCAAGTGTCTGTGTGATCATGAGGCACTATCAGGATTGTATAACAACCTGTGTGTGTGTGTGTGTGTGTGGGGGGGGGGGGGGTGAAGGGAGGAGGCAAGAGTAGCTTACATGTGTCACTCACACGCACACTCTCACACATAAAACACACACACACACACACTCACACACAGGACACCTAGTGATCAAGAACAAGGCACTGGGTGGGGCACGAAGGACCCAGAAACCACGCTTCAGAACAGTGTACCGCACCATCAGAAGTACATCTGAAGAGGAGAGGCTGATGGAGCACATGTCAGAGGTAACACCTTCTCAGTCCCGCTGCGCTACCATAGCTGTCATGCCATACCATAGCTCTACCATAGCTGTCATGCCATACCATAGTTCTACCATAGCTGTCATGCCATACCATAGCTCTACCATAGCTGTCATGCCATGCCATAGCTCTACCATAGCTGTCATGCCATGCCATAGCTCTACCGTAGCTGTCATGCCATGCCATAGCTCTACCGTAGCTGTCATGCCATGCCATAGCTCTACCGTAGCTGTCATGCCATACCATAGTTCTACCATAGCTGTCATGCCATACCATAGTTCTACCATAGCTGTCATGCCATACCATAGCTCTACCATAGCTGTCATGCCATGCCATAGCTCTACCATAGCTGTCATGCCATACCATAGCTCTACCATAGCTGTCATGCCATGCCATAGCTCTACCATAGCTGTCATGCCATGCCATAGCTCTACCGTAGCTGTCATGCCATGCCATAGCTCTACCGTAGCTGTCATGCCATGCCATAGCTCTACCGTAGCTGTCATGCCATGCCATAGCTCTACCGTAGCTGTCATGCCATACCATAGCTCTACCATAGCTGTCATGCCATACCATAGCTCTACCATAGCTGTCATGCCATGCCATAGCTCTACCATAGCTGTCATGCCATACCATAGCTCTACCATAGCTGTCATGCCATGCCATAGCTCTACCATAGCTGTCATGCCATACCATAGCTCTACCATGGCTCTACCATAGCTGTCATGCCATACCATAGCTCTACCATAGCTGTCATGCCATGCCATAGCTCTACCATAGCTGTCATGCCATGCCATAGCTCTACCATAGCTGTCATGCCATGCCATAGCTCTACCATAGCTGTCATGCCATACCATAGCTCTACCATAGCTGTCATGCCATACCATAGCTCTACCATAGCTGTCATGCCATACCATAGCTCTACCGTAGCTCTACCGTAGCTGTCATGCCATGCCATAGCTCTACCAATGCTGTCATGCCATGCCATAGCTCTGCCATAGCTGTCATGCCATGCCATAGCTCTACCATAGCTGTCATGCCATACCATAGCTCTACCATAGCTGTCATGCCATACCATAGCTCTACCATAGCTGTCATGCCATACCATAGCTCTACCGTAGCTCTACCGTAGCTCTACCGTAGCTGTCATGCCATACCATAGCTCTACCATAGCTGTCATGCCATACCATAGCTCTACCGTAGCTCTGCCATAGCTGTCATGCCATACCATAGCTCTACCATAGCTGTCATGCCATACCATAGCTCTACCATAGCTGTCATGCCATACCATAGCTGTACCATAGCTGTCATGCCATACCATAGCTCTACCGTAGCTCTACCGTAGCTCTACCGTAGCTGTCATGCCATACCATAGCTCTACCATAGCTGTCATGCCATGCCATAGCTCTACCATAGCTGTCCTGATTTAAATTCTACATCAGTATATCCTAGTCAGCATCATGTACATTTTTCAGTATGTGTCAGCATATCTCAGTATACCCCAGCATATCTCAGTATACCCCAGTATACCCCAGCATATCCCAGCGTTTCTTTCCTCAGGAGGAGGTGGCCCAGTCCAAGGCACTTGACCAGATCTACAAGAAGAAGCAGCCTGGGAATGTCAGAGACACCATGATGGGCTCATTTGAGGACGAAGATTGGGTCGTGACAGATTTCCCTTCTGGTGTGTAAGAGTGTGTGTTTATGTGTAAATGCATGTGTGTGTGTAGTAAGGAATACATATATACATGTAGATACACGTACAGTTGTGTGTGTGTGTGTGTGTGTGTGTGTGTGTGTGTGTGTGTGTGTGTGTGTGTGTGTGTGTGTGTGTGTGTGTGTGTGGCAGCCACTTATTTGGAAATGTTGGGACTAGAAACCATTCAGATAAGTGAAGTACATGTAATTACGTACCTGCTTAAATATACAAAGCATTAATGCACAGTAAAATTAATTAGTTGTTATGGATCATTTTTAGACAAGTGACCTTTCACTTTATGTAAACATATGGATTTGCTGTGTATACTGTTTGGCAAAGTGAGCATCTAACCACCAGTTACAATACTAAACTGTTTTTGAACAAAGTAACTGCATGCATGACCATATAAGGCAGTGCATGAACATGTGAATTGCTTAAAGGATGGAAATATACTACACCACCCAGTCAACCAGGAAATATCGGCATGTAAACCTGGGTTTTGCAGCCTCACCCTTTGCAAAGTACATGTGTATTTTCTGGTCGTGTAACGAGAGGACCTAACCACCTGTAGAGCTGAGGGTGAGTCAACCCCAGGGCACTTTGGTCTCATTATCAATCTGTGATGGACGGAGAAAGGAGAGCAGGAACCACAAATGAAAAACTTGATTTGATTGGCAAGAAAATGGATGATTCACAGACTCATTCCTCTTTGACTTCATTCCAGTGGAAGATGCAGTGGGCTAGCTACAAGTGTGACAATGCTACCATCCAATGCATGGTTACGAGACACGGGGAAACTAACACCATAGCAACCCATGCGTGGTTACGAGACATGGGGAAACTAACACCATAGCAACCCATGCGTGGTTATGAGACGTGGGGAAACTAACACCATAGCAACCCATGGGTAGTTACGAGACGCAGGGAAACTAACACCATAGCAACCAATGCGTGGTTACGAGACGCAGGGAAACTAACACCATAGCAACCCATGGGTGGTTACGAGACGTGGGGAAACTAACACCATAGCAACCCATGCGTGGTTACGAGACGCGGGGAAACTAACACCATAGCAACCCATGCGTGGTTATGAGACGTGGGGAAACTAACACCATAGCAACCCATGGGTAGTTACGAGACGCAGGGAAACTAACACCATAGCAACCAATGTGTGGTTACGAGACGCAGGGAAACTAACACCATAGCAACCCATGGGTGGTTACGAGACGCAGGGAAACTAACACCATAGCAACCCATGCGTGGTTACGAGACGCAGGGAAACTAACACCATAGCAACCCATGGGTGGTTACGAGATGCAGGGAAACTAACACCATAGCAACCCATGCGTGGTTACAAGACGCAGGGAAACTAACACCATAGCAACCCATGCAACCATTTCTGTTTGCCGAATCAATGCCATGAAGCACGCTCTTGGGCATAGTTACATAACCTAGAAAAGCCTGTCTGGTCCGTATATGCATGAAACTCTATATAGGAAGGAGGTAGATTTTTGGGCCAGTTTGGAGAAGTTAAATAACATGCTAGACTAGGAGGGCCCCCAACCTGCAATGTAAGTAAATTTGACACACACACACACACGCACACACACACACACACACACACATGCACACACACACACACACACACACACACACAGTTTTTAAAATCCACAAGTTAGAAAACCAGGACAGTCGGTCAAGTATCAAATCGCTCCCAGCAGGCATGGAAGACGCAGACGAGAGAGGGTTTGAGGACTCTGTGGAGGTCATTAGAAAAATGGCTACAAGAACATGTATGTATGAAGGCCCCAGTCTAATTCTGTTCCACTTCCCAGTCACATTCCCAGGCTGGCCTGGTATAGCCTCAGTCCCAGGCTCCATCATGGGAATGAGGCTATGTTTTACATGTACCCAGTCTTGATTGTAGACCCCATCTCTCTTTTCCCAGTAGAAAACATTCATATTTGTGCACATACCGTGTTTACAAAGGGACCTCCTTACATCCACGTATACTCTGTTACACGCTGTTCCCCACTACGGCAGATGATCAAAAACTTTTTGCTTTGCATGGGCTTATTTTCAGCCTTTTCCTCTTCATCTTTTTTCTCAGCTCGTGCTTCCTCCCTACCCACCATTCAAGCTGTCCGCCCTCGTTCCTCTCCAGTGGTGGGAAGTGGTTCCCCTGCCTCTTCCCGCCAAAAGCACTCCAGCAATGGTGTACCCTCGGCACTGGCAGAGTCGACGCTGACAGCCGAAACTTCAAAACAGAGACGCCTTTCTCCCTCTAACTCACCCCCACACGTGAGCAGACTGTAGCCTTGTTTCCAGTCCTCCACCAGAACTATCGTTGATTCCAGGTCATACTGGAAATGACAATAGCCATGATGGACTGTGAACAAGTCTATGAACAGACTACATAAAGTCATAGTGTCAGGGGAGCATTAATTGGGACATACAGTATCTATGTACAGTGTTCAGTACTTCTAGCATATGTTTTGTACAGCACTACAAACTACAAAACTACCTCCCTTCCCTTCCCTTTCCCCTCCCTTCCCTCCCTTTCCCCCCATCCTTCTTTCCTCCTTCCTTTCTCCTTCCCTCTCTCTTTCCTCTCTTCCTTTCTTTAAAGTCTTCCCCGAATCACCGCAGTCGTTCCAAGAGCCCACGTCGACTTCCTGACCTCCCCACCGTGGATGAATCAAATGAGCCTCTGAGACGAAGGAATGCCACAAAAACCAAACGTGTTAGTGCCTCAAGCTCTGAGGAAAGAACTGTTTCCAAGGGACCAACCATCGTGCACAGTAATGAGCGGGTGAGATTACTGAGATATACTGAGTTTTATGATAGCTTTCATTTGTGTTATCAGCGCAAGTCCATAACCGATAGGAATGGATTCATCTCCTTGAATATTGTCTCAGGTCTTTTGTGAAAACATGGCGGATCTGCAGAGCAGTTGTCAGCTGCATTCAGTTGATTAAAGTACTTATTAAATTCCCCAAAACATGTGAATAAAGAGTGATTTAAATACATAATTATATTACATTCCAATGTGGTACAGTATGTGCTCTGAATTTGCATCATTGAAAAAAGAAACTTTCAAGTTGAAACAAGATTAGAAAATACGTTGCCCCCCTCTCTTCTCCCCCCCCCCCCCAAAAAAAAGCAAAAACCAAATAAACAAACCAAAAAAAAACATGCATAAAATACATGCATTGTGGCATGAGATTGGCAGATTTCAATGCAGTTCTGTTCAGAAAAGGTACATCCATGCAGAGTAAATCACGATGCAAGGTCGCTCAAGCCTGCCCTAAGATATGTGCTTTGTTCACTCAACTCAATCTCGATTGTTCCACCCATTCAAAGTAGACGTTTTCCTGACTGATATAAACGTCCCACATCTTTCTTCTAGAATGGCATCAGCGTAACAATCAGTAGCATTTTAATTACCTACCTGTACCTCTAGTACAGCAACTGCTATTTATCTGACCTCACATTGTACTAAACCTTTGAGCGTACATAATTATGTATAAATTTCCTGGCATCCAGCCATTGGTACCTTCTATTACACCTATTGCACACAAGTTACCAAGTCTTCATGGGACAAGATCACCCGTGAAGTGTACTAGCAAAATCTCACAACATTACAGAAAGTAGAGAAATGTTTTTCATTGGTGATGCAGAAATAAATATATAATTTATTGATGTAAATTTAGTAAATTTAGAGCTTATACAGATAGTACGTAATTATATTGAAGATTCCTCCCTCCCTCTCCCTCTCACACTACAGAGTGATTTGTCCACCCTCAACCCTACAGTCCCTAGAAATTGCAGTCCCAGTTTCAGGAAATCCAGTCCTTTTGTCATGGGTATGGAGCTGAACTGTATGCTTGGATAACAATGTATACTCTTCTGCTAGCCTCATTCCCAGGCCTTCCCCAACTCCATCAAAACCTGGTGGTGGTGAAGGTCTGGGAATGAGATTACTCCTCTTTAAGACACTGAATCTGGCTAATTGAATCGGTTTTTTTTTTTTTGGCGGACCGCATTTGAGCAGTTCCATTGTATACAAATGTACAACACCTGGCAACATGTATGTGCTGTTTTACACTTCAGATATCCATGCCGACAACTCTCGCAGTTCTGCGTTTGGTGTTACATCACCTCTTCACTCTAACCCGAAACCAGGTTTGTCCTTCTATCGATTAGAATCTCATCCACAAGCACCCTCCCTTTCTTCCTCCCTCTTATCCCCCTCCTTCCTCCTCTCTCTCCTCCCTTCTTTTCTTTCTCTCTCCTCCCCTCCTATTATTCTGTCTCTCTCACTCTCCTCCTTCCTCCCCTCCTCTCTCCCTTTCTTCACTCCCCTCCTCCCTCTGTCCTCCCTCTCACTCCTCCCTGTCTCACTCTCCTCCTCCCTTTTTCTTCCCCCTCTCCTCCCCTCCTTCCACAGAGCTAACCTCTAAGGTGCCTACCACATCTTCCAACAAGTATAATCCCCTGGGTGAGAGTGATGAGGATCGTTTGGAGAAGTTGTTCTCTCGTAGCTACCAGCAAGAGACTGAAGAGCAGAAAATTCGTGACAACAGACCAGCGGACACATTGAGTGACAAATATCAGGCGGTACTGGAAGGACAGAAGCAAGGGGAGAAGGGGAAGAAGGAGGAGGAGGGGGGGAGTGGAAGGGATGAAAGTGGAGATGCCCCTCAACCTATGGTGATTGATTTTACGCAGCTGGTGGCCCGCCAACCTTTTCCCCTCCCTCCTGACACCACCCCAGCTGTGGCACCGGCACGACCATCTGCACCGATAGATGTCCGATCCCCAAGGTAATGAATGAGGTAGCCCTGTTTCTAAGCTCCCCCCCCACACACACATAAACCAACTGCAAGCAACCAAAAGGGGATCGAGGAGTGCCTGAGAATGAGGCTAGTATTAGGTACCATTATGTCACTGACTCAATGAGGAGGGCAGGTATTGCATGTCCAGTATTGCCCTACTTCTCCCCACATCACACCCTCACACCCTCATCCTACACCCTCACACACCTCACAGCCTACTGAAGGTCATCCTTCTACAATCACTGGAAGCGAGTACGGGGACCATTGAGTCAAAGCCGATGGATTTCATCTCGCTCTCTGGTGTGTGTCTACGAAATGACCATGGGGTGTGGAGGATACAGGAGGGATGCAACTATCATGATCCTCTCGCCTTCGATTGTGAGGATCACACGGAAACATTCCCGCTACCTGGCGGCATCCGTGTCGTCTACAACCACACCCACAAACGGTGGCATGTGCTCCCAACCCCCTCCTCGACTCCCTCCTTGGAGGAGTCCCGCTCAGAAGTGGACAGTGGTGAGCACACTGAGGAACAAGACAGAAGGTGTGGGCATATAATTATTTCTTCAAACATTCAGATTTTTATTTGGAGTCACATGACAGTGCTATAACTTATTGTACCCTGCACACATGCACACATGCACACACATCACACACATCCACACATGCACATACTATGCACACCATGCACACACATCACACACACTCCACTCAGACAACCTTCCAATGAGGCCACATTGTACATGACAAAGAAGGCAATCACTACGGAGATTGGCTCTGCTTTCCATGAAATCCTGGAACAATTTGGGCGTACAAGAGACATTAAAGAGAAGGAGCGTATCGGGTCAGACATGACCAATGTTGCAATAGGTCACATGATACGAGGACGACTGTGCTCTGCCCTGGCAGGCCTGCTTTTGGATGGCCTGAAGCCGTATCGTATGGAAGGACTTGTGGTGGATGATATTTGGAAGGTCACAGTTGCCTTTTGCCAAGAAGGTGGGCCTAATTTACACGTGTCACATGACTGGAGTGAGATGTCGCATGACTGGTGTGAGGTGTCGCATGACTGGTGTGAGATGTCGCATGACTGGTGTGAGGTGTCGCATGACTGGTGTGAGATGTCGCATGACTGGTGTGAGATGTCGCATGACTGGTGTGAGATGTCGCATGACTGGTGTGAGGTGTCACATGACTGGTATGAGATGTGGCATGACTGGTGTGAGATGTCACATGACTGGTGTGAGGTGTCACATGACTGGTGTGAGATGTCACATGACTGGTGTGAGATGTCACATGACTGGTGTGAGATGTCTCATGACTAGTGTGAGATGTGGCATGACTAGTGTGAGATGTCACATGACTGGAGTGAGATGTCACATGACTGATGTGAGGTGTCTAGTGTGAGGTGGTGTGATATGTCACATGACTAGCATGATTGTATATATTTGGGAGTGTCGCTTATGAAACATTTGAGGTGAAGATGTACTGATTTTGCACTCCACACTTTCTGAGATGTCACATGATGTCTGATGTATGTCACACGACCGGTGTGAGATGTCACATGACTAGCATGACTTATCAAGGATTTAAGATGAAAATGTAGATTTTTCACTCCATACTTTCTCCCTACAGCGCAATCCAGCTACGCCTCTCCGCTTGTCTTCCCAGCCTTCGACAAGCAGATCCTTCAGCCAATCAGAGCCATCAAGACTCTTGATAACAACAACATAAAGTTCCGGACCTTCATCTGCCTTGCCATGTCCAAGGGCATGCTTAGTGACTGGCTTGAAGCCCTACCAAAACAGAAAGGTAATTTAAGTTTTACAATGGCTCACAGAGTTTTACCATGTATTGCGATGTATCGTGATGTGTTCTTGGGCTGCGGGATCGCAAGAGCTTGCAGCAAAAGAAAAGTTGGGACATTTTTTGTAATCTGTATTTGTGAGTTACCCATTCTCACTGTGTTTTGTGTTGAAAACTGGAAATAAGGCTAATCCAAGTATTCATTAGGTTATAGGAACAGTATCTTCTGTAATTTCATTGGTCAGAGCGTGGTGCTCTCTACATACACCTGTATACAGTACACCAACCATCGGCGTACAGTACATATGCCTGTATCATCAATGTCTCTCTTGGGCAGCTACTAAGTTAGATACCTCGTCCAACTGGACCTGGGTCTTCAGTATAGTGTCCTTGCTGCAGTCCCTGAGCTTTAACCCTTGACCAACCGATGACGCTTTTTGGCATCGTCAGTTTTTGGCCGTGTGTTATCAGTTGGCACAATCCGTTTTGAAGATAGGTTCTGCGCTAGCAGAAAGGGTGGGACAGCTGGAGGTAGGTGGGTGCACCCCTCTGGCTGACAGTGCATATTGAATGCTCGCTAACGAGTGGGTGTGGACAAGGTCATGAACCCACAGAGGATGTGTAGATAAAGCTTTGACTCAAGTTTCCAGTGCTGGCTCCAAGCAGTAGAAATACGGACTAAGGAAGGTATCCATAGCCTCATAAAGACTTCCAGTAAAGAGCCTACGGTGGTTAAAGACTTTTAAATTGTCATCTGCAGTGTAACTATTCTTGTGACCACACCCCCTTGTTTTCCCACAGACACATTGCGCAAGTAACTATTCTTGTGACCACACCCCCTTGTTTTCCCACAGACACATTGCGCAAGTAACTATTCTTGTGACCACACTCCCTTGTTTTCCCACAGACACATTGCGCAAGTACTACCTTCCCTTCGGGTTCCTCCCCCTGGCCTCCCAGGTAGAGGCCTTCTCCCAGCTCTACCAGCAGGTGTTGCTCACCCTGGAGCCCATCGCTCATCTGCCCTTTGACCTCAGCATTGACTTTGAGAGCAAACATGTAATGATGATGATGTCATTATGATGTAATATCATATTAGCTTCTCGTCCAAGACTCTCATGCTTCCAGCTTTCATCGCTTGCCAGTATGAAGCTGGGGTCTGAGAGGCTGGGACAAAGCTCGAGTTCTCAGATCCTTTAAGACTGGCCCTAAGTAGGGCCTAGGGAATTACCCCTAGTGCTGGAATACTGCTGTTGAAGGATGCCACTGTTTTCTTGTACTTTGTAACATCTTTGATATGATTGGTTTGCCCAGTTAACAATTTCTGGAAATATGTACCTTTGATATCATTCTTTCCCACAGTGTCATTATCATGTAACCTGTCTCTTGAATCTCTATAGGCAGAAAGGCCAAAGCAAGCAGAGCCTATAAATGAACAGCTGCAACAACCGAAAACGGATCAATCAGCTGTGAGTTTGTAACAGACATTTCCACACAGTTGTAGATCGAGGTCCTCCATCTCCTCATCAACACTTTCACATCTCTACAGTCCCCCCAGCTGCGGACGGTGGTGAAGATCCATGCTGCAACTGGACAGAAAACAACTGCTGGCAATATCCTCACTGCAGTGTGGCACACCCCTGTGGAGGTCAAAGGTCAAACAGCAGCCATGGATGAAACTGATATGCCTTCTAGCTTACAGGTATATATCCTCCAGACACGGTCAGCACTTCAATTTGTAGAGGTAATGTCGCTACTTGGACTGCTCAAGATTATGTTTGGCCTGGCTGGTTGTGATAAGTGTTAGTTGCCTCATTCCCAAACATCCCTAGTTTTTACTTACTTTGTGTGCATTCATATTATTATATACAAGGAAGCAGAGGAGCAGCGATTATGAAAAATGAGCTCTTCTGCTTTCATGTATTCATTCATGTGAGCACAAAGTGAGGAGTAAAAAACAGGAGGGGGAGTGGGAAGCCTGGGAGTCAGTCCTAAATTAGTTCACATATAATTGATAATTTAGCTGCATTCATAGCTTGGCTAGTACACTAGAAGTCGATGCAAAACCACTTTCTGATGAAATTTCTTCACTTTGTATGGATGATCACAGCTCAATCATAATTGCCTGACCACTCCCCCGCTGCTGCTGCCTTGAATTTAATAGTCATGGTAGTCATGGTAACAAAATTAAGTGGCAGCAATGCAGTGTAGAGGCAATAATGCTTTTACTTATTGTATCTATACTGACAGGCTCTGAAGGATATTCAGGAAAGAGAACAAGCAGGATTCTCCCAGCCCCTTCCTCCCTCCTCGCAACCTGTCAACACAGGGGAGAAAAGATCCTGGTTCAAGAAACTTGCAACAAGGTACGTGCATGACTGGGGAACTGGCTTAGGCTTGGGGTCAGCGGACAAGACTAGTTCTACCTAACTAGGGACTTCAGGTACCCACACCACAGTTGGAGGAACCACCTCAGTGCTCCTTCAATACTTGAAGAATTGTCTAGCACTGGACCAAAGTTTCCTGGAGTGGCACTCAGGGTTTGGTCTGGTGGTGTGTCCTAATTGGGAGGCTTGTGTGTGTGCTGGCCTGCTGGGGTGCGTAAATTTCATTGGTGGTTGATCAAGGAATGTACATAATGTACACCCTCCCCCCATATATACACACACATACACACACTCCTCCCTCCTAGCCTCCAACAGTTGAACGCAGGTGGGGCCATCACAGGCCCTCCCAAGCCCCCACAGCAGAAAAGACAAGCACCAACCAATACAAATGAAAGGTACACAAACACTGCCACTCCTTCCAGCCAACACATACTCACTCCCCCTTCACACACACACAACACTGCACATGCACGCACACACACACACACACATGCACGCACACACCATCATCTACAGAAAAGTAGAAGCTCTCTATAACAACATAGCTGAGGATGCTGATGAGCTGTCCTTTACAAAGGGTGATGTGATGGTTGTGAAGGAACAGATCAATGAAGAGTGGATCATCTGTTCCCATGGCAACCAGATGGGAATTGTACCCATGAACTATGTTAAAGTCATACCTTGACATTAAGTTTGGTTCGTAACCTCGGAGTTTGGTTTGGTTTGGATCAATAAACTCAAGAGTTTGCAATATTTCATTTCAATAATAATTTTAAATTGTTGTCAAAGAACGCTTATACAAATGATCGTCTATATACATGATGTTGTTGTTTGTAGCATTTGAATTGTATTATTGTCTGTTTTATGTGGCTGCTGTGCATTTGTCAAATCATGGTTTGCGTTAAAGTGTGAGGCATGTATCTCCGCAACAAACATACCAACATTCATGGTATTTTATGCGGTCCCATTATAATTGGAATCACATGGCGAGATGCATGCTATATCCGATGTCCATTAGCCTCGTACCCAGGTCATTCATTAAAAACGTTTCTCCTACAAACAGCCTGGGTACGAGGCTAGATGTCCATAGACAGAACCCGGCTGGGTGTTACTGCTTGCTTTCCACAAGGCAACATTCTGAAATCAGCTGTTGAGTTTTTATGGGATATAGCCTCGCTCCCAGGCCTTTCCTGGCTCCAGATTTTGAACACTTGCAGTAGTCGCACACTGGAAGTGATCAACTACTGGAGGTGGTAGAGGAATGAAGCTAATTTATGGCCATTAGACAAGGTCACATAAGGAAAGTATAATCACTAGCTCAAAAATTCTGTGAGCGTCTTGGGGTGAGGTTTTCATGCAATCACCAGGGCTCACTGACTCACATTTGGGAAATATCACAACTTGACCAGGCACTTTTCCAATTTGCAGACAGACCTGGGAATGAGCTCGGGTTAAGTGGGAGAAGGCATCATTTGTAGCTAGATTAATCAACTGCGTCAGAAGGTATACAGCAACTATACACGATGGTTCAGTTACTGAGAGTACACAACATATACTTCAAGTCACGCACGTATAACTGCTCTACAGATCAGGTACTGGTGTGTCTATCATGGCACTATGAGCTCTTCTTCTTGATCTGGAACCAGGTCATGACGAATGGCAGCGAGAACGCAAAGCTTGCTCCTCCCATCATCACAAAGAACAGCCGTACCTTGTTCTTAGTTTGGAATGGCATATTCTGGAAGAAAGATGGCACGGAAAAATGTGTAAATCATTTTCTCAAGAAATAACACGGTACACGGCAAGGTGGCGTTCTAAATAGTGCACACCTCACCCTGCAGCTACTAAATCCGAACATTGTTTTAACCTACCATTCCTGGTGCGTTCGGTTCTGCATATCCTGAACGAAGCGGCAGTGCTCTCGAGCGTGAGAGAAGTGAGAAACTCCGTGAAAACAGCCGTAGGATCTTCTCTGACTCCGCCATGTTTGAGCCTAGCGCCTAGCCTCGATCTAAGGATTACGTCATAGCATAACTGTGACGTCATAGTTGTAATGCTAAGGGTACCTGCAAGACTGAGGATTCTGATGTTTTCTGCTGAAAAGAAGCGTTTTATAGGGACAGTCATGAATCAGGGTATGGATAGCTGTGTCTTAATTTGTCTTGGTAGCTTTGCAGCAGCCATCTGGCTCACAGACCAGCTTACATCTGAGCTTGCAGTACTATGAACTTATCTATAAAAGTCTCCATTATAGATAGTTTTCATGGGAAGTGGTTAGTATTCCCTTCTGGAGGACAACTATCCAGTGCAGCTGCATGCAAAAAGCAGACAAGAAGTGTCACATCAATTTAAAAGTGACAAGAGAAGCGTCCATCAATATTGGCTATACTGTTACCTCTTAATCTTGATAACTTGGTTGCCCTCCAGAAGTAGCTGACCCTGCCCATTTGGAAACCATCTATATACATTTCAATTCAGTGACACAATTAAAACTGATGGTAAGGCAGGACAATTTTGGTTGATGTTTAAGATTGACTTGCAAATTATTTCTGTACATTATGAAGCTATAGATCTACTATCTGTCCATATCTGTGAAGTCTTCATGCACTTTCCCGGCTTTGAGCAGTCTTAACCTCTTCTCCAGGCTGCTTCTCTAACCAGGAGCTTATGAGTGGCAAAATCGCGGCTTCGCCGTTCATAAGCTCCTGCTCCTACGAATGGCCTGGGTACGAGGCTAGATTAGTCTTTGGATGTGGGATCTGGGTTTGGGACTAGGTTTTAAGCAGCCTTGCTTCCAGGCCATTAATGCTCAAATTTAACTCTGTTCCCATGGAAATGAGGCTTGATTTTGAGCATTAATGACCCAATTTAGCCTCATTCTCAGGCTTTTTGTCACTTGCAGGACAGAAAAGGCCTGAGAAACGAGGCTAGACCATATAAAAATTTGTATTCAAATTTCACTGGTTTTTGTTACATCCCCACAGAGACCTGTGGTGAGTCAGGTTCTAGTCCACATGTGCATGATGGTGTTCAAGAAGGAGACAGAGTAGAGAAACATCCTCTGGAAACTGGGAGGAAGAATACTCAACTTGCAACACCCTCGTGGACTAATGCACCTTTTTCAGCCTTTCTTATTCGTAAACCCATCCCACGAAAGCTGACTCTTGCTGCCAAGTTTGACAACTTTCCTGCTGGTGCTGTGCGAATGGTATCAACTGACACGCACGCAAGTGACAATGACCCCAGTAGCCCTCAGGAACAAACCAAAGAAACTCCTCTAAAGATCTGCAAGAAAGAATCACTGGCTACCAGAAGTGGTACTCTTATTTGCTCACCACCTGAAGTTAAAGCAGTTGAAGACCGTGCTGATGTCAGCACTTCAGTAACCAAGGTAGACTCATTCTCAGATTCTCCCTTGGACGAAACAAGAGTAAAATGTAGTCCAACACAAATGGAAGAAAGTGCTTCCCAAGAAAATGACAAGTTCTCGGAAAAGTTTCCTGAAGGGACCATCAAAGTTTTCAAATTCTCTCTCAACAATTTTAGCACTCCTGTGCATTTACCAGTGTCTGCTACTAGTAATCCGGATTGTGAAAGACCCTTAGAGAACTTGCAAGCCATGGAGACAGACACCAGTACCGATGAAGTAATATCCAAACTGAGATCTACTGATTCCAAGGCAGTTTCAGAGGGAGAAGGTAGACCTTTCTTGCTAATGGAGGCTGATGTGAAGAGTTCATTGCTCGAAACAAAAATAGAATGTGACCAGTCAGTTTCAGACCAACAGCTTTTAGAAGATCATGAGAATAATTTCCTATTCACAATGGACATCGAAGGACTTTTAATAGAAAATCAACACAAACGAAAACCTAGAAAGCGCAAAAAGTTGCAGGGAAGCTCTGACGCATCCACGGATAGAAGAATCGCATTTTGTGGTCCAAGTGATACTTCCAGCTGTGAACAATCAGCTATAAATGTTGCAAAATGCAAGAAAAGGTGGGGCCACAAAAGGCTGAAAAAGGATTCTACAAGAGAGGAGCAAAATAGCAAGTCTGAAGGTGTTAGAAAGTGTTTTCCAAATGCTTTTGTTTCCATAAGGATCCCATCTGCTGAGATCAGAGACAAACTTGGGGAGATACAGCGGGCAATGGTTGCTTATGACAAGACGCTACAATCCACATTGGTTTCCCTTGATAAGCTTCACCTCACACTGATCATCCTAAGACTGGACAGTGAAGAAGAAAGAGTGAGGTAAAATGATGTCATCATGCTCTCTTGGTGTGTTAATAGACACTGTCCATTCAATGTTGAGATTCTTCAATTTGGGTATGGGGGCATGCTCTCAAGAAAAATTTTAGGTCCTCCAAGATTGTTTCTGATGCAATCTGAGAGGTAAAATCATGCCTATATAGAACTATGTTTTTGACAATTTTAGGGCAGTCTTTAATATATTTGAGGGGGGAAGCTGGAGTGTTTGGGGGGGGAAGCTGGAGTGTTTGGGGGGGGGGGGAAGCTGGAGTGTTTGAGGGGGGGGGGAGCTTCTAGATTGAACCCTGACTTGTCACTATTCCATCTGGTGTACCAACAATAGCAAATCTGAGGGTGCTAGAGACTCCAGAAGAGAAGTACACTATTGTACTATCAATTGTTCTCTCTCTGTCTTTGTGCAGAGCAAAGGTAGCTCTTCTGGAAGCAACACAGAGAGTGGCTACTGAGATGGAGGTGCTTTCATCACCCATTGTGCTGGAGTTTGGAGGAGTCGATAGCTTCTCAACACGGGTTGTGTTTGCAGCTATCAGGGAGAACCCAGCCAAGGAGAGGCTTATGTCCATTGCAGGTTGGGGCAAAGATTGTGCATACCAATTTACAAGGCCAAAAGTCAGTATCACAAGTCTATTTGTATTTGTACCATAAGGCGAGAAAAAGCGTGGCCTACAGAAAAATGTGATCCAACTAACCAACCATACAATGCACATGATGGATGGCACATGAGGGCAAGTACTGTACATGCACATGCTAGGACAGTTGCTGTTGTGTAGTTGTAGACAAGCCAAGCTGTTCACAAAACGCAGAGAGCAACAGAGATCTCCCAAGTGTGACAGATAACCCAGTCTGCTAAAAGGTAGCATGGGATTCTTCTGCAATGTAGCCGATAGTTTCCTGCATTGCACGGCCATGCCATCATGCGATTGAATTTACAGTCAGAGCACTAAGCATGCATGGCGACTTACCCAGTCTAGCTACCTCATGCAAGAAAGGACAATGGATAAAACAAATAAGCTAGCTAGGCTGTGTGCTTACAGAGAGTGGATTCTCATCCTAGCTTTGTGTTCATGTGTCATAGCCTCAGTGATGTGTGTCTGCTCAAGTAGGCCTACTTCTGGTAAGGACTGCCTTTGCTACTACTTTGTACACAATCTGTGAGATCAGCACTGCACTTTGCTCAGGCTCGCCTCACGATAATAATCTAGTGCATTGATATCCCTACAGTACACTGCCAGTTCACTGTAGCAATGCAGGTTCTGTGGTATCTTGGGGTAAAGTTTCACTCAAACGAGTGCTCAGGGGCTTAGCTAGAATTTTAGAGACACAGAGGAGACAATAGAATTCTGCACACTAAAGGAGGGGTGAAAGAATTTACCTATTACAAAACATTGTACTATTGAAAGATTCAATTAGCACAAATTAATATTTCTTGTACAATTTACGGTAGTAACTTACCTACTCTCCAACTTTGTTAAGTAGTTTCACTGCCCTTTTTCATAGCCCAAACTGCAAGGAGTCGTGTAACTTGCCATGCACGGCATTGTGTGTTTTGGATCAAATATGCATACAATACACTGTAAAAGCTTAAGTGAGCCTCCTCTGCCTCAATGTTAGCTATGGCGTGCTTGTTTCATTCTTGCTCCTATTGCAGAAATGGTACGATCAATCTTTGAACTACATGGACTCTACAGCACTGATGACAGGGCATTCAATCCTCACTTGACCATTGCCAAAATGTCAAAATCTCCAAGGATGAAGAAGAAAAAGAAGAAGGGACCCAGGGGAATAGCAAAGGATGCCTATTTAGAGTATAAAGATGCTCAACTTGGTTGTGAAGTAGTGAGGGGTCTGGAGTTACTCTCAATGGTGGAGCCAGCTGATGAAGATGGCTATTACCACTGCTTCAAAAGACACTTGTTTGAAGAGGCCATCAGCACAAAAACAGACCAAGTAAATGCCAAGTAGCTTGGTCCTACGCATGTCACAAGCCACAGTAATCCCCTCCGCACTCCTGTACTGTGTACTGACAGGAAGGAATGCACCATTAGTTGGTTTCCTACTATCACACTGATCTCTGATCTGTGTAGTAGCTGGACACTGAACTTGATGTTTGTAATTACCTCTCCAGAGCTAACTTACAGCTGTACTTAAATTATCTGTTGCCATGATTCTGCAGCTGCCGTCTGAGTGAATACTGTCCCCTGTGAATACTGTCCCCCGTGAATAATGTTCCCCCCGACATTATTCATAGCCTCGTTCCCAGGCCTTCGCGCGTTCGTCGCTTGCAGCGAATTATTTCGTACTGCATGCAGGCAAGCGACGAACGCGCGAAGGCCTGGGAACTAGGGTACATTATTCACCAGTGAATATTGTCCCCTCTAGTGAATAATGTCCCCCCTCGTGCATACGCTTCCAAGGTGGTCTTGAAAAGGCCTGGGCGTATCTAGTCTCGGCGTAAGTTGGGGTCTGGCCATGCGAGACCAAAGCGTATCCTTGCGAGCTGTATTTCACCGCGGATTGTGGTTCGCGTTGCTGTAGTCAGGTCCATGCATGATCCTGCCATGCATGATCCTGCCAGTTGTGAACTTACCACTTAAAAATGCCAGGTAGCGAAAGCGCCATCTTTCTTTCTTGTTACACTTGAAAGAAATATTGTTAGCCGGCTTAGGTCTAACTGTAACTGAGATTAACATCAAAAAAGTACAAAAAAAGAAAAGAAAAACATTAAAAATGTATTGTAGGGATGGCATGCCAATAGTATGCAAACAAGGTACCAGTGTTTGTCATTCGCGGAAGCAGCAGAACTAACGCTTACCATTCAGGCTTCTTTTTCCGTGTTCGCACTGCAAGCGACAAATGCTGGGGAAAGAATGGCCAGGGTAAGAGTCTAGGAGACACTCTGCACAAATAAATTGAGTGAGAACGCTGTACATTCCATAGCCTCGCGGCCTGTGTGGCTTGTGAGGCCACTCCAAATTTACTTGCTTGTTTCAAAATGCTCATCTTCCCACCTATAGTCCAGCAGATGACAGTTCAGAGTTCTTATCCTTGTTCTAGAGGGACAATATTCACCGGTGAATAATGTCCGTGGGGACATATCATAGATAGTATATACCTTCGGAAGGTATATACTATCTATGGACATATTCACTGGTGAATAATGTCCGGGGGGACACCTGTTTCCGAGGACGTACGCACGCGACTACCCAGCACCCTCCGTATGACACGCCGTCCGTAAATCCTCCGACCGTCGGACCTTTTCCGGCAAAACTTGGACATGAATATATTCACAAGAGGACTCTCGAGTTTTCTACCGAAAAGGAGTGTTTTCTGGAGTCACTCGTGAATCAAGGTCTGGCTAACTTTGTTTCCGTGTCCTGCGTTTCTCTTGGTATGTAGAATTTACGCCAGCTGACCCGACAGAAAACGGTGACTGGGGTGCAGGTGGTAAAGGCATCCCAAGTGCAATTGCAAAGTATCGGGTGTAGGTGGCAGGCCATTTCTTCCTGCGAATAACAGACCATTAAGCAGATCCACTAGAGGCACACACTTCCAGGTGGTGAGCAAGCAGCAAGGACATAAACTTTGACTAAGTGCATGAAAGGCCATAGGTATGAAGGGTGTGGTATGCAAGGGTAAAATACAGAGGGTTAAATTAAATGAAGACATGCATGATCCTACTGACAACAAAGGTTGTGCCAACTGGTGAAACTTAAGCCGCTGAGCTGGTACATTATAGCTGTTATGGTTAATTTAAGTGCTAAATGTGTTTTCCACATCTATTGTGATGTACACTAGCTGGTATTAAAACTGCAGATGGAGCTTAGGTGTACACTGAGCACGTGACAGGTCTCATGCACAGTAGTATGTACACACACCTATAGCTCACTGCAAAAAACATGCACTTGGGTTACTTCAACCACATTTTTAGGTTGTCTCAGTTGCATCAGTGTGACCAAGGAATGCTAGCTACCAAATAGATTTTCTTGAAAGTTCATTGAGGAGCTTTTTCATAAGTTATATATATAGTATCTTTTTTCAGAAGATCTATTTGGCTATACATTCCTTGCATTACTACCACAACCATGCAACCAATTAGGAACTGTCCAGGAGCAGATGTATAAGATCAAAGAAACAACAAACCTCACCAGAAATGATCATTTATAGGCTTTCTGTACTAATTTAACAAAAGAGGGAAGCTTCTCAACTACACTCTTGGCTCAAATTGTAAGCACTCTTGAACTTTACATGTCATGCACACAAAAGGAATACAACTGAGGTGACCAAATATGGTTGAAATAACCTAAACCTTTTTACAGTGATACAAAAACAATCCTGATGTATGGATACAATCCAGCACCAATGAAAACAGTGACTTGAATGCAGGTGGCTTGAATGCAGGTAGACAAATCAGCTTGTCCTGTCACAAATGAGTCATTAAGCTAACCCATGAGGTGGAAGCCTACATGTAGCTAAATTAGGGCAAAAGTGGAACAGGGGATCAGAGTTAGGTGCACAGTCAAGCTCCTAATAATAAGCATGGGTATTACATGTATAGAGTGAAGTGAAGCTATTGCATGTCGGAAGGTTTGCGTTTTTGAGCTCCCCATTCCCACTGCTTCTTCCTCATATGTAGTTTGCATTAGTGCAATGATTGTTCCGTGGTAGGATGTACCGAGAATTTGCGCGAATTTCCATTGCCGACATTATACGGCGATGTTGGAGGCGGATCAATTTGCAAGCTCGTACCGCTTTGTGCGTTGATTGCACAAACGGAAGGTTTGCGTTTTTGGGCTCCCAATTCCCACTGCTTCTTCCTCATATGTAGTTTGCATTAGTGCAACGATTGTTCCGTGATAGGATGTACCGGGAATTTGCGCGAATTTCCATTGTCGACATTATAAGGCGATGGTGGAGGCGGATCAATTTGCAAGTTCTTACCGCTTTGTGCGTTGATTGCACAAACGGAAGGTTCGCGTTTTTGGGCTCCCCATTCCCACAGCTTGTTCCTCATATGTAGTTTGCATTAGTGCAACTATTGTTCTGGAGTAGGGCTTGCCGTGAATTTGAGCGAATTTCCATTGCCGGCTTTATACGGCGATGGTGGAGGCGGATCAATTTGCAAGCTCGTACCGCATTGTGCGTTGATTGCACAAACGGAAGGTTTGCGTTTTTGGGCTCCCCATTCCAACAGCTTCTTCCTCATATGTAGTTTGCATTAGTGCAACTATTGTTCTGGAGTAGGGTTTGCCGTGAATTTGAGCGAATTTCCATTGCCGGCTTTATACGGCGATGGTGGAGGCGGATCAATTTGCAAGCTCGTACCGCTTTGTGCGTTGATTGCACAAACGGAAGGTTTGCGTTTTTGGGCTCCACATTCCCACAGCTTCTTCTTAATATGTAGTTTGCATTAATGCAACTATTGTTCTGGAGTAGGGTTTGCCGTGAATTTGAACGAACTTCCATTGCCGGCTTTATACGGCGATGGTGGAGGCGGATCAATTTGCAAGCTCGTACCGCTTTGTGCGTTGATTGCACAAACGGAAGGTTTGCGTTTTTGGGCTCCCCATTCCCACAGCTTCTTCCTCATATGTAGTTTACATTAGTGCAACTATTGTTCTGGAGTATGGTTTGCCGTGAATTTGAGCGAACTTCCATTGCCGGCTTTCTACGGCGATGGTGGAGGCGGATCAATTTGCAAGCTCGTACCGCTTTGTGCGTTGATTGCACAAACGGAAGGTTTGCGTTTTTGGGCTCCCCATTCCCACAGTAGCGATGTCGGGGTGAAAATCAAAATTCGTTTATCACAACAACAACCTTTATTTTCGAAAAGAGCATAAAATGGCGATTCCAACGGTACCCATATCAATGAGATTGGGTGAATACAGCAAGCGGTACGGTCTTCGAAATGTAACCGGTTTGCCAAATTTTTTCTACGTCATTTTAGCGCAATATTCCGGTCACTACCTTTCCGGAAGCCGCTGTAAGCCCGATCAGAACGAAACTCGCTGTGAAGGATAGTCTGTACCTATTCAGTCCAATGAAGGTTTTGGCTTTTAGATATCTAGTATAATCCTTGCACTAGGCTTGATAAATGCTTAAAAAACGGCATTTTGTGGCCATAAATAGTTGCATTTCCGGGGAAGTTGGAGCAAGGTTCCAATCAAAAACCTGTACCATCCCATTGGACAACTACTCTAGTATACAGAACTGGTTGTGCTTTGTTGAATATTGAAGTAACTGTGAGCAGCATCACAAAATGTCTTAATACTTCAAAAATTTGCAGAAAAGTAGCGAGATGTGACAAAAAATTGTGTGTAGTTTTGATCGAGGCAGATATTTTTTAACAAAGCTGTGCAAGGAAATATACCCAAGCCTCTAAAGAACCTCTATATCAAATTTGATGAGAATACATTAAGACATTGTGGAGAAATGGCCTGTGTAGAAGAATATTTACATACTTTTGGAAACTCTGACATCACTACCCACAGCTTCTTCCTCATATGTAGTTTGCATTAGTGCAACTATTGTTCTGGAGTAGGGTTTGCCGTGAATTTGAGCGAATTTCCATTGCCGGCTTTATACGGCGATGGTGGAGGCGGATCAATTTGCAAGCTCGTACCGCTTTGTGCGTTGATTGCACAAACGGAAGGTTTGCGTTTTTGTGCTCTCCATTCCCACAGCTTCTTCCTCATATGTAGTTTGCATTAGTGCAACTATTGTTCTGGAGTAGGGTTTGCCGTGAATTTCAGCGAATTTCCATTGCCGGCTTTATACGGCGATGGTGGAGGCGGATCAATTTGCAAGCTCGTACCGCTTTGTGCGTTGATTGCACAAACGGAAGGTTTGCGTTTTTGGGCTCCCCATTCCCACAGCTTCTTCCTCATATGTAGTTTGCATTAGTGCAACTATTGTTCTGGCGTATGGTTTGCCGTGAATTTGAGCGAATTTCCAATGCCGGCTTTATAAGGCGATGGTGGAGGCGGATCAATTTGCAAGCTCGTACCGCTTTGTGCGTTGATTGCACAAACGGAAGGTTTGCGTTTTTGGGCTCCCCATTCCCACAGCTTCTTCTTCATATGTAGTTTCATTAATGCAACTATTGTTCTGGAGTAGGGTTTGCCGTGAATTTGAACGAACTTCCATTGCCGGCTTTATACGGCGATGGTGGAGGCGGATCAATTTGCAAGCTCGCACCGCTTTGTGCGTTGATTGCACAAACGGAAGGTTTGCGTTTTTGGGCTCCCCATTCCCACAGCTTCTTCCTCATATGTAGTTTGCATTAGTGCAACTATCGTTCTGGAGTATGGTTTGCCGTGAATTTGAGCGAACTTCCATTGCCGGCTTTATACGGCGATGGTGGAGGCGGATCAATTTGCAAGCTCGTACCGCTTTGTGCGTTGATTGCACAAACGGAAGGTTTGCGTTTTTGGGCTCCCCATTCCCACAGCTTCTTCCTCATATGTAGTTTGCATTAGTGCAACTATTGTTCTGGAGTATGGTTTGCCGTGAATTTGAGCGAACTTCCATTGCCGGCTTTATACGGCGATGGTGGAGGCGGATCAATTTGCAAGCTCGTACCGCTTTGTGCGTTGATTGCACAAACGGAAGGTTTGCGTTTTTGGGCTCCCCATTCCCACTGCTTCTTCCTCATATCTAGTTTGCATTAGTGCAACGATTGTTCCGTGGTAGGATGTACCGGGAATTTGCGCGAATTTCCATTGCCGACATTATACGGCGATGGTTTAGGCGGATCAATTTGCAAGCTCGTACAGCTTTGTGCGTTGATTGCACAATCGGAAGGTTTGCGTTTTTGGGCTCCCCATTCCCACTGCTTCTTCCTCATATCTAGTTTGCATTAGTGCAACGATTGTTCCGTGGTAGGATGTACCGGGAATTTGCGCGAATTTACATTGCCGACATTATACGGCGATGGTTTAGGCGGATCAATTTGCAAGCTCGTACCGCTTTGTGCATTGATTGCACAATCGGAAGGTTTGCGTTTTTGGGCTCCCCATTCCCACTGCTTCTTCCTCATATGTAGTTTGCATTAGTGCAACGATTGTTCCGTGGTAGGATGTACCGGGAATTTGCGCGAATTTCCATTGTCGACATTATAAGTCGATGGTGGAGGCGGATCAATTTGCAAGCTCGTACCGCTTTGTGCGTTGATTGCACAAACGGAAGGTTTGCGTTTTTGGGCTCCCCATTCCCACTGCTTCTTCCTCATATGTAGTTTGCATTAGTGCAACTATTGTTCTGGAGTAGGGTTTGCCGTGAATTTGAGCGAACTTCCATTACCGGCTTTATACGGCGATGGTGGAGGCGGATCAATTTGCAAGCTCGTACCGCTTTGTGCGTTGATTGCACAAACGGAAGGTTTGCGTTTTTGGACTCTCCATTCCCACAGCTTCTTCCTCATATGTAGTTTGCATTAGTGCAACTATTGTTCTGGAGTATGGTTTGCCGTGAATTTGAGCGAATTTCCATTGCCGGCTTTATACGGCGATGGTGGAGGCGGATCAATTTGCAAGCTCGTACCGCTTTGTGCGTTGATTGCACAAACGGAAGGTTTGCGTTTTTGTGCTCTCCATTCCCACAGCTTCTTCCTCATATGTAGTTTGCATTAGTGCAACTATTGTTCTGGAGTAGGGTTTGCCGTGAATTTGAGCGAATTTCCATTGCCGGCTTTATACGGCGATGGTGGAGGCGGATCAATTTGCAAGCTCGTACCGCTTTGTGCGTTGATTGCACAAACGGAAGGTTTGCGTTTTTGGGCTCCCCATTCCCACTGCTTCTTCCTCATATGTAGTTTGCATTAGTGCAACTATTGTTCTGGAGTAGGGTTTGCCGTGAATTTGAGCGAACTTCCATTACGGGCTTTATACGGCGATGGTGGAGGCGGATCAATTTGCAAGCTCGTACCGCTTTGTGCGTTGATTGCACAAACGGAAGGTTTGCGTTTTTGGGCTCCCCATTCCCACTGCTTCTTCCTCATATGTAGTTTGCATTAGTGCAACTATTGTTCTGGAGTAGGGTTTGCCGTGAATTTGAGCGAACTTCCATTACAGGCTTTATACGGCGATGGTGGAGGCGGATCAATTTGCAAGCTCGTACCGCTTTGTGCGTTGATTGCACAAACGGAAGGTTTGCGTTTTTGGGCTCTCCATTCCCACAGCTTCTTCCTCATATGTAGTTTCCATTAGTGCAACTATTGTTCTGGAGTAGGGTTTGCCGTGAATTTGAGCGAATTTCCATTGCCGGCTTTATACGGCGATGGTGGAGGCGGATCAATTTGCAAGCTCGTACCGCTTTGTGCGTTGATTGCACAAACGGAAGGTTTGCGTTTTTGGGCTCCCCATTCCCACAGCGTCTTCCTCATATGTAGTTTGCATTAGTGCAACGATTGTTCCGTAGTAGGATGTACCGGGAATTTGCGCGAATTTCCATTGCCTACATTATACGGCGATGGTTTAGGCGGATCAATTTGCAAGCTCGTACAGCTTTGTGCGTTGATTGCACAATCGGAAGGTTTGCGTTTTTGGGCTCCCCATTCCCACTGCTTCTTCCTCATATCTAGTTTGCATTAGTGCAACGATTGTTCCGTGGTAGGATGTACCGGGAATTTGCGCGAATTTCTATTGTCGACATTATAAGTCGATGGTGGAGGCGGATCAATTTGCAAGCTCGTACCGCTTTGTGCGTAGTTTGCACAATCGGAAGGTTTGCGTTTTTGGGCTCCCCATTCCCACTGCTTCTTCCTCATATCTAGTTTGCATTAGTGCAACGATTGTTCCGTGGTAGGATGTACCGGGAATTTGCGCGAATTTCCATTGCCGACATTATACGGCGATGGTTTAGGCGGATCAATTTGCAAGCTCGTACAGCTTTGTGCGTTGATTGCACAATCGGAAGGATTGCGTTTTTTGGCTCCCCATTCCCACTGCTTCTTCCTCATATGTAGTTTGCATTAGTGCAACGATTGTTCCGTGGTAGGATGTACCCGGAATTTGCGCGAATTTCCATTGTCGACATTATAAGTCGATGGTGGAGGCGGATCAATTTGCAAGCTCGTACCGCTTTGTGCGTTGATTGCACAAACGGAAGGTTTGCGTTTTTGGGCTCCCCATTCCCACTGCTTCTTCCTCATATGTAGTTTGCATTAGTGCAACTATTGTTCTGGAGTAGGGTTTGCCGTGAATTTGAACGAACTTCCATTGCCGGCTTTATACGGCGATGGTGGAGGCGGATCAATTTGCAAGCTCGTACCGCTTTGTGCGTTGATTGCACAAACGGAAGGTTTGCGTTTTTGGGCTCCCCATTCCCACAGCTTCGTCCTCATATGTAGTTTGCATTAGTGCAACTATTGTTCTGGCGTATGGTTTGCCGTGAATTTGAGAGAATTTCCAATGCCGGCTTTATAAGGCGATGGTGGAGGCGGATCAATTTGCAAGCTCGTACCGCTTTGTGCGTTGATTGCACAAACGGAAGGTTTGCGTTTTTGGTCTCCCCATTCCCACTGCTTCTTCCTCATATCTAGTTTGCATTAGTGCAACGATTGTTCCGTGGTAGGATGTACCGGGAATTTGCGCGAATTTACATTGCCGACATTATACGGCGATGGTTTAGGCGGATCAATTTGCAAGCTCGTACCGCTTTGTGCATTGATTGCACAATCGGAAGGTTTGCGTTTTTGGGCTCCCCATTCCCACTGCTTCTTCCTCATATGTAGTTTGCATTAGTGCAACGATTGTTCCGTGGTAGGATGTACCGGGAATTTGCGCGAATTTCCATTGTCGACATTATAAGTCGATGGTGGAGGCGGATCAATTTGCAAGCTCGTACCGCTTTGTGCGTTGATTGCACAAACGGAAGGTTTGCGTTTTTGGGCTCCCCATTCCCACTGCTTCTTCCTCATATGTAGTTTGCATTAGTGCAACTATTTTTCTGGAGTAGGGTTTGCCGTGAATTTGAGCGAACTTCCATTACCGGCTTTATACGGCGATGGTGGAGGCGGATCAATTTGCAAGCTCGTACCGCTTTGTGCGTTGATTGCACAAACGGAAGGTTTGCGTTTTTGGACTCTCCATTCCCACAGCTTCTTCCTCATATGTAGTTTGCATTAGTGCAACTATTGTTCTGGAGTATGGTTTGCCGTGAATTTGAGCGAATTTCCATTGCCGGCTTTATACGGCGATGGTGGAGGCGGATCAATTTGCAAGCTCGTACCGCTTTGTGCGTTGATTGCACAAACGGAAGGTTTGCGTTTTTGGGCTCTCCATTCCCACAGCTTCTTCCTCATATGTAGTTTGCATTAGTGCAACTATTGTTCTGGAGTAGGGTTTGCCGTGAATTTGAGCGAATTTCCATTGCCGGCTTTATACGGCGATGGTGGAGGCGGATCAATTTGCAAGCTCGTACCGCTTTGTGCGTTGATTGCACAAACGGAAGGTTTGCGTTTTTGGGCTCCCCATTCCCACAGCGTCTTCCTCATATGTAGTTTGCATTAGTGCAACGATTGTTCCGTAGTAGGATGTACCGGGAATTTGCGCGAATTTCCATTGCCTACATTATACGGCGATGGTTTAGGCGGATCAATTTGCAAGCTCGTACAGCTTTGTGCGTTGATTGCACAATCGGAAGGTTTGCGTTTTTGGGCTCCCCATTCCCACTGCTTCTTCCTCATATCTAGTTTGCATTAGTGCAACGATTGTTCCGTGGTAGGATGTACCGGGAATTTGCGCGAATTTCTATTGTCGACATTATAAGTCGATGGTGGAGGCGGATCAATTTGCAAGCTCGTACCGCTTTGTGCGTAGTTTGCACAATCGGAAGGTTTGCGTTTTTGGGCTCCCCATTCCCACTGCTTCTTCCTCATATCTAGTTTGCATTAGTGCAACGATTGTTCCGTGGTAGGATGTACCGGGAATTTGCGCGAATTTCCATTGCCGACATTATACGGCGATGGTTTAGGCGGATCAATTTGCAAGCTCGTACAGCTTTGTGCGTTGATTGCACAATCGGAAGGATTGCGTTTTTTGGCTCCCCATTCCCACTGCTTCTTCCTCATATGTAGTTTGCATTAGTGCAACGATTGTTCCGTGGTAGGATGTACCCGGAATTTGCGCGAATTTCCATTGTCGACATTATAAGTCGATGGTGGAGGCGGATCAATTTGCAAGCTCGTACCGCTTTGTGCGTTGATTGCACAAACGGAAGGTTTGCGTTTTTGGGCTCCCCATTCCCACTGCTTCTTCCTCATATGTAGTTTGCATTAGTGCAACTATTGTTCTGGAGTAGGGTTTGCCGTGAATTTGAACGAACTTCCATTGCCGGCTTTATACGGCGATGGTGGAGGCGGATCAATTTGCAAGCTCGTACCGCTTTGTGCGTTGATTGCACAAACGGAAGGTTTGCGTTTTTGGGCTCCCCATTCCCACTGCTTCTTCCTCATATGTAGTTTGCATTAGTGCAACGATTGTTCCGTGGTAGGATGTACCCGGAATTTGCGCGAATTTCCATTGTCGACATTATAAGTCGATGGTGGAGGCGGATCAATTTGCAAGCTCGTACCGCTTTGTGCGTTGATTGCACAAACGGAAGGTTTGCGTTTTTGGGCTCCCCATTCCCACAGCTTCTTCTTCATATGTAGTTTCATTAATGCAACTATTGTTCTGGAGTAGGGTTTGCCGT
>OX422188.1:6690466-6869742 GCA_949130485.1 Agelas oroides
GGCGAAGCCTACCATGGAATAATAGTAGCACTAATGCAAACTACACATTAGCAAGAACCTGTGGGAATGGGTAGGCCGAAAAGGCAAACCCTCCGTTTGTGCAATCACCGCACCAAGCGGTACGAGCTAGCAAATTGTTCCTCCTGCACCATCGCCGCATAGTATCGGCAATGGAAATTCGCGCAAATTCCCGGCAAACCCTGCCACGGAACAATAGTTGCACTAATGCAAACTACATATTAGCAAGAAGCTGTGGGAATGGGGAGGACGAAAACGCAAACCCTTCGTTTGTGGAATCAACGCACAAAGCGGTACGAGCTTTCGAATTGTTTCTCCTGCACCATCGCCGTATAATGCCGACAATGGAAAATCGCGCAAATTCCCGGCAAACCCTACCACGGAACAATAGTTGCACTAATGCAAACTACATATTAGCAAGAAGCTGTGGGAATGGGCAGGCCGAAAACGCAAACCCTCCGTTTGTGCAATCACCGCACCAAGCGTTACGAGCTTGCAAATTGTTCCTCCTGCACCATCGCCGCATAGTATCGGCAATGGTAATTCGCGCAAATTCCCTGCAAACCCTGCCACGGAACAATAGTTGCATTAATGCAAACTACATATTAGCAAGAAGCTGTGGGAATGGGGAGGATGAAAACGCAAACCCTCCGTTTGTGCAATCACCGCACAAAGCGGTACGAGCTTGCAAATTGTTCCTCCTGCACCATCGCCGCATAGTATCGGCAATGGAAATTCGCGTAAATTCCCTGCAAACCCTGCCACGGAACAATAGTTGTACTAATGCAAACTACATATTAGCAAGAAGCTGTGGGAATGGGGAGGCGGATATCGCAAACCTTCCGTTTGTGCAATCAACGCACAAAGCGGTACGAGCTTGCAAATTGTTCCTCCTGCACCATCGCAGCATAGTATCTGCAATGAAAATTCGCGCAAATTCCCGGCAAACCCAACCACGGAACAATAGTTGCACTAATGCAAACTACATATTAGCAAGAAGCTGTGGGAATGGGGAAGACGAAAACGCAAACCTTCCGTTTATGCAATCACCGCACCAAGCGGTACGAGCTTGCAAATTGTTCCTCCTGCACCATCGCCGCATAGTATCGGCAATGGAAATTCCCTGCAAACCCTGCCACAGAACAATAGTTGCACTAATGCAAACTACATATTAGCAAGAAGCTGTGGGAATGGGGAGGAAGAAAATGCAAACCCTCCGTTTGTGCAATCACCGCACCAAGCGGTACGAGCTTGCAAATTGTTCCTCCTGCACCATCGCCGCATAGTATCGGCAATGGAAATTCCCTGCAAACCCTGCCACAGAACAATAGTTGCACTAATGCAAACTACATATTAGCAAGAAGCTGTGGGAATGGGGAGGAAGAAAATGCAAACCCTCCGTTTGTGCAATCACCGCACCAAGCGGTACGAGCTTGCAAATTGTTCCTCCTGCACCATCGCCGCATAGTATCGGGAATGGAAATTCCCTGCAAACCCTGCCACGGAACAATAGTTGCACTAATGCAAACTACATATTAGCAAGAAGCTGTGGGAATGGGGAGGCCGATATCGCAAACCTTCCGTTTGTGCAATCAACGCACAAAGCGGTACGAGCTTGCAAATTGATCTTCCATCACCATCGCCGCATAGTATCGGCAATGGAAATTCGCGCAAAATCCAGGCAAAACCTATCACGGAACAATAGTTGCACTAATGCAAACTACATATTAGCAAGAAACTGTGAGAATGGGGTGGACGTAAACGCAACCCCTCCGTTTGTGCAATCACCGCACAAAGCGGTACGAGCTTGCAAATTGTTCCTCCTGCACCATCGCCGCATAGTATCGGCAATGGAAATTCGCGCAAATTCCCTGCAAACCCTGCCACGGAACAATAGTTGCACTAACGCAAACTACATATTAGCAAGAAGCTGTGGGAATGGGGAGGCTGATATCGCAAACCTTCCGTTTGTGCAATCAACGCACAAAGCGGTACGAGCTTGCAAATTGTTCCTCCTGCACCATCGCCGCATAGTATCGGCAATGGAAATTCGCGCAAATTCCCTGCAAACCCTGCCACGGAACAATAGTTGCACTAATGCAAACTACATATTAGCAAGAAGATGTGGGAATGGGGAGGACGAAAACGCAAACCCTCCGTTTGTGCAATCAACGCACAAAGCGGTACGAGCTTGCAAATTGTTCCTCCTGCACCATCGCTGTATAATGCAGTCAATGGAAATTCGCGCAAATTCCCGGCAAACCCTACCACGGAACAATAGTTGCACTAATGCAAACTACATATTAGCAAGAAGCTGTGGGAATGGGGAGGCCGAAAACGCAAACCCTCCGTTTGTGCAATCACCACACAAAGCGGTACGAGCTGCAAATTGTTCCTCCTGCACCATCGCCGTATAATGCCGTCAATGGAAATTCGCGCAAATTCCCGGCAAACCCTACCACGGAACAATAGTTGCACTAATGCAAACTACATATTAGCAAGAAGCTGTGGGAATGGGGAGGACGATGACGCAAACCCTCCGTTTGTGCAATCACCGCACAAAGCGGTACGAGCTTGCAAATTGTTCCTCCTGCACCATCGCCGCATAGTATCGGCAATGGAAATTCGCGCAAATTCCCTGCAAACCCTGCCACGGAACAATAGTTGCACTAATGCAAACTACATATTAGCAAGAAGCTGTGGGAATGGGGAGGCTGATATTGCAAACCTTCCGTTTGTGCAATCAACGCACAAAGCGGTACGAGCTTGCAAATTGTTCCTCCTGCACCATCGCAGCAGAGTATCCGCAATGAAAATTCGCGCAAATTCCCGGCAAACCCTACCACGGAACAATAGTTGCACTAATGCAAACTACATATTAGCAAGAAGCTGTGGGAATGGGGAGGCCGATATCGCAAACCTTCCGTTTGTGCAATCAACACACAAAGCGGTACGAGCTTACAAATTGTTCCTCCTGCACCATCGCAGCATAGTATCTGCAATGAAAATTCGCGCAAATTCCCGGCAAACCCTACCACGGAACAATAGTACTAATGCAAACTACATATTAGCAAGAAGCTGTGGGAATGGGGAGGAAGAAAACGCAAACCCTCCGTTTGTGCAATCAACGCACAAAGCGGTACGAGCTTGCAAATTGTTCATCCTGCACCATCGCCGCATAGTATCGGCAAAGGAAATTCGCGTAAATTTCCCTGCAAACCCTACCACGGAACAATAGTGCAAACTACATATGAGCAAGAAGCTGTGGGAATGGGGAGGCTGATATCGCAAACCCTCCGTTTGTGCAATCAACGCACAAAGCGGTACGAGCTTGCAAATTGTTCCTCCTGCACCATCGCCGCATAGTATCGGCAATGGAAATTCGCGCAAATTCCCGGCAAACCCTACCACGGAACAATAGTTGCACTAATTCAAATTACATATTAGCAAGAAGCTGTTCGAATGGGGAGGACGAAAACGCAAACCATTCGTTTGTGCAATCACCGCACAAAGCGGTACGAGCTTGCAAATTGTTCCTCCTGCACCATCGCCGCACAGTATCGGCAATGGAAATTCGCACAAATTCCCTGCAAACCCTACCACGGAACAATAGTTGCACTAATGCAAATTACATATTAGCAAGAAGCTGTGGGAATGGGGAGGACGAAAACGCAAACCATACGTTTGTGCAATCAACGCACAAAGCGGTACGAGCTTGCAAATTGTTCCTCCTGCACCATCGCCGTATAATGCCGTCAATGGAAATTCGCGCAAATTCCCGGCAAGAACTACCACGGAACAATAGTTGCACTAATGCAAAGTACATATCAGCAAGAAGCTGTGGGAATGGGGAGGCCGAAAACGCAAACCCTCCGTTTGTGCAATCAACGCACAAAGCGGTACGAGCTTGCAAATTGTTCCTCCTGCACCATCGCCGCATAGTATCGGCAAAGGAAATTCGCGCAAATTCCCGGCAAACACTACCACGGAACAATAGTTGCACTAATGCAAACTACATATGAGCAAGAAGCTGTAGAAATGGGGAGGCCAAAAACGCAAACACTCCGTTTGTGCAATCAACGCACAAAACGGTTCGAGCTTGCAAATTGTTCCTCCTGCACTATCGCCGCATAGTATCGGCAATGGAAATTGCCGCAAATTCCCTGCAAACCCTACCACGGAACAATAGTTACACTAATGGAAACAGCATATTAGCAAGAAGCTGTAGGAATGGGGAGGCCGATATCGCAAACCTTCCGTATGTGCAATCTCCGCATAAAGCGGTACGAGCTTGCAAATTGTTCCTCCTGCACCATCGCCGCATAGTATCGGCAATGGAAATTGGCGCAAATTCCCGGCAAACCCTACCACGGAACAATAGTGCAAACTACATATGAGCAAGATGCTGTAGGAATGGGGAGGCCGAAAACGCAAACCCTCCGTTTGTGCAATCAACGCACAAAGCGGTATGAGCTTGGAAATTGTTCCTCTTGCACCATTGCCGCATAGTATCGGCAATGGAAATACGCGCAAATTCCCGGAAAAACCCTACCACGGAACAATAGTTGCACTAATGCAAACTACATATGAGCAAGAAGCTATGGGAATGGGAAGGTCAAAAACGCAAACCCTCCGTTTGTGCAATCAACGCACAAAGCGGTACGAGCTTGCAAATTGTTCCTCCTGCACCATCGCCGTGTAATCCCGGCAATGGAAATTCTCGTAAATTTACGGCTTTACCTAGCCTGGAACGATAGCTGCACAAGTGCAAGTAGCGTATGAACAAGAAGCTATGGATATGGAGAGTTTAAAAACGTAAACCCTTATTCGGTGCTAACAGCGCACAAACCTCTACTAGCCCGCTAACATATCGTTCACCTGCAGCACCGCGTAATGTCGTCAATGGAAATTCACGGATTTCTCTACCCCGGAACAATTGTTGCACTAATGCAAGTAGCATATGAACAAGAAGCTATGGGTATGGAGAGCTTAAAAACGTAAACCCTTATTCGGTGCAAACAGCGCACAAACTTCTACGAGCCCGTTAACATATCGGCCACATGCAGCTCCGTATAACGCCGTCAATGAAAATTCACACATATTCACGGATTTCCCTACCCAAGAACAATTGTTGCACTAATGCAAGTAGCATATGAACAAGAAGCTATGGGTATGGAGAGTTTAAAAACGTAAACCCTTGTTCGGGGAATATAGCGCACAAACCTCTACGAGCCCGCTAACATATCCCTCACTTGCCGCGCCGTATAATGCCGTCAATGGAAATTCACGCAAATTCACGGATTTCCCTATCCAGGAACAATTGTTGCACTAATGCAAGTAGCATATGAACAAGAAGCTATGGATATAGAGCGTTTAAGAACGTGAACCCTTATTCGGTGCAAACAGCGCACAAACCTCTACTAGCCCGCTAACATATCCCTCACCTGCAGCGCCGTATAATGTCGTCAATGGAAATTCAAGCAAATTCACGGATTTCCTTAGCCAGGAACAATTGTTGCACTAATGCAAGTAGCATATGAACAAGAAGCTATGGGTATGGAGAGCTTAAAAACGTAAACCCTTATTCGGTGCAAACAGCGCACAAACTTCTACGAGCCCGTTAACATATCGGTCACATGCAGCTCCGTATAACACCGTCAATGAAAATTCACACATATTCACGGATTTCCCTACCCAAGAACAATTGTTGCACTAATGGAAGTAGCATATGAACAAAAAGCTATGGGTATGGAGAGGTTAAAAACGTAAACCCTTATTCGGTGCAAACAGCGCACAAACCTCTACGATCCCGTTAACATATCCCTCACTTGCCGCGCCGTATAATGCCGTCAATGGTAATTCTCGTAAATTCACGGCTTTCCCTATCCAAGAACAATTGTTGCACTAATCCAAGTAGCATATGAACAAGAAGCTATGGATAAGGAGCGTTTAAAAACGTAAACCCTTATTCGGTGCAAACAGCGTACAAACCTCTACGAGCACGCTAACATATCCCTCACGGGATCCACTTTGTTCACCGCGCTTCATGCCCGATGACGTCATACTGACGTGTGACATCGACAATGCAGGCCAGGAGAGCACAACAAACGATGTCCACCACATTTACGAAGAAGAAAAAAAAAAAGAAGGAAAGGATTCCATTCCCTGGCCCTAGCCCTAACCCTAACCCTAACTGTAACACTAAGTCCTAACCATTCGGCTACGAGGCACTGCTGATGAATCCCTGCACTGCACCGCCTATTGTGTACCGCGCTAATGCACCTACCAATATTATTACTTCCTATGCTACAGCTAGCGATACAGGGCAGACGACAGACGACAGACGTCAGTATGACGTCATCGGGCATGAAGCGCGGTGAACAAAGTAAATACCTATCCCTCACCTGCAGCGCCGTATAATGCCGTCAATGAAAATTCACGCAAATTCACGGCTTTCCCTACCAAAGAACAATTGTTGCACTAATGCAAGTAGCATATGAACAAGATGCTATGGGTATGGAGACTTTAAAAACGTAAACCCTTATTCGGTGCAAACAGCGCACAAACCTCTACGATCCCGTTAACATATCCCTCACTTGCCGCGCCGTATAATGCCGTCAATGGTAATTCTCGTAAATTCACGGCTTTCCCTATCCAGGAACAATAGTTGCACTAATGCAAGTAGCATATGAACAAAAAGCTATGGGTAAGGAGAGTTTAAAAACGTAAACCCTTATTCGGTGCAAAGAGCGCACAAACCTCTACGAACACGCTAACATATCCGGCACCTGCACCGTCGTATATTGCCGTCAAGGAAAATTCACGCAAATTCACGGCTTTCCCTAGCCAGGAACAATTGTTGCACTAATGCAAGTAGCATATGAACAAGAAACTATGGGTATGTAGAGTTTAAAAAAGTGATCCCTTATTCGGTGGAAAGAGCCCACAAACCTCTACGAGCCCGCTAACATATCCATCACATGCAGCGCCGTATAATGCCGTCAAGGAAATTCACACAAATTCACGGCTTTCCCTAGCCAGGAACAATAGTTGCACAAACGCAAGTGGCATATAAACAAGAAGTTAAGAGTCTGGAGAGTTTAAAAACGTAAACCCTTATTCGGTGTAAACAGCACACAAACCTCTACAAGCCCGTTAACATATCTGTCACCTGTAGCGCCGTATAATGCGGTCAATGGAAATTCACGCATATTCACGGCTTTCCCGAGCCAGGAACAATAGTTGCACAAACGCCTATGAACAAGACGTTAAGGGTCTGGAGAGTTCAAAAACGTAAACCCTTATTCGGTGTAAACAGCACACAAACCTCTACAAGTCCGTTAACATATCTGTCACCTGCAGCGCCGTATAATGCGGTCAATGGAAATTCACGCATATTCACGGCTTTCCCGAGCCAGGAACAATAGTTGCACAAACGCCTATGAACAAGACGTTAAGGGTCTGGAGAGTTCAAAAACGTAAACCCTTATTCGGTGCAAAGAGCGCACAAACCTGTACGAACACGCTCTAACATATCCGGCACCTGCACCGTCGTATATTGCCGTCAATGGAATTCACGCAAATTTACGGCTTCCCTTGCCCGGTAAAATAGTTCCACAAGTGCAAGTAACATATGAACAAGAGGCTAAGGTTATGGAGAGCTAAAAAGGTAAACCCTTATTCGGTGAAAATAGCGCACAAACCTCTACGAGCACGCTAACATTCTCGTCACATGCAGCGCCATATATCTCTACATTTGTTATAGTACCTGTTTGGTATTCTGAACAACGATGTCTGCCTCCTCAGATGATGCCCCTTGTGGTTCCTGCCTGCAGCTTGTCTGCCGCGGCCAGAAAGGACTTGACTGTGACCTATGCGGCTCGTGGTATCATATCGAGTGCGCGACCGTCTCTACAACCTGCTACAACGCTATTAGGAAGGGCGACGGCCCGATGTGGTTCTGCCCCGCCTGCCGGTCAGCCCTCCAAAGCGCTCTCAAGAAGGTGGAGGCTCTTAGTGCTGAGAACGCGGCTCTACGTGAAGAGGTTCGAGAAGTCCGTCAGGCCGTTGAGCCGACAGGGGGTGCATGGAATAATGAGGTGGAGCGAATCTCACCCGTTGACTGCACTAGTGGAGTGAACTCGTCTCGTTGCTGCTCTGCAGTGTGTGCAGAGTTGACTGATACTCTACATCCCTTACCTCCTAAGCCTAAAGAAGCAGTGAAGGAGGCAGGGCACCCCCGGGAGAACAACCCCTACACGCACAAGAACGTGACTCAAAGACACTCCAACAAGCGGGATAAAGTACCTGATGACCTCCCTGAAATCAGATTCCTGCGAAATGTGGACAAATGCCTCACTGTTGAAGAAATCAAGACAGCTTTACACAAGGCGAGAGTGCGCACTGATGATTGCTTCATTGAGCAGACCGTGCCACAAGAAGAGTTCAAAGGTCTGAAGAAGTACATCAGAATAATTCTACTGAATAGGATTCGAGCTGACGAATTTGCTGGTGAGATGAAACGCAACCGTGATTTCAAGTGGCAGTTTTCAAGAAAGCCACCTCTTGTCAGGATGCGTGAAAGCTGGAAAGGTCAGGGTACAACCAAGCCTACTAGCATCAGCTCTGGTATTCCACCCTCCAATCACCCATCAGTGTTGAGACCCACGTTTTTGTGCAGTGGCCCCCCTCGCCCAAGGAGGCCTCCACTACCTCCCCAACAACTGCATCCAGGTCTGTTACCTCCTCCATTAGTGATTCCAAATTTGTCACTGCCCCCTCATATGAAGCCAGGCCTACTGCCTCTCCCCTTTCCTCAAGTATACCCAAGCCTGTTCCCCCCTCCCTTTATGCATCTCCCAATGCTGTCTCTCCCCTCTCCCCCCAGTGGTAACACCCGAACTAGCTTCCCCCAACCCCCATCCACATATGTCTGCCAAGGCAATTCCCTCAAACTAAAAATTGCCTCTTGGAATGTGTGTGGTTGGTCCAATAGGCTAGGTTGTAATTTTCGTGAATCTGTTATTCGTGCACTAGACTTAGACATCATTTGTGTGTGTGAGACATTTCTTATTGGGGATGAATGCATCAACATTGAGGGATTCCAGTGGATAGGTAACAACCGTAAGATCCTTTCACATCGAGCCTTGAGAGGGTCTGGGGGAGTTGGTATCCTCACCATGGACTCTTTGGCAGATAATTACTCTGTTTCTGTTTTAGACTCCGATGCTGAGGGTATTTTATGGGTCCAATTTACTCGCATCGATCATCATTCAGAAGATTTTAGCCTGTGTGTGTGTTATCTCCCTCCTTCAAACTCCTCAAGAGGTGATAACTCAGTTGAATTCTTTGATCAGCTTAAGTCCAATGTGTACTCTTATCAAAACATAGGTACATTTTGTATATGTGGTGATTTTAACGCTAGGTGTGGTCGTCTTCAAGACTCAGACAGTGTTAACCTGTGCAACCGTCTTATTACTGATCATGGGCCACCAAATGGACATGGTAAGAGTTTGATCGATTTCCTAAAATGTGCAGACATGTGCATGCTAAATGGTAGATCTGAACAGGGCAATGGCTACACGTCAGTCTCACCAAAAGGTCTTGCTGTTGTGGATTATTGTCTGGTTCCCATTGATGCCTTTACTCAATTCAGTAATTTTAAAATACTTGATATTCTTGATGTAGCTGAGGAATTTAGTATAAATCTGCCCTCCAAAATACCAGATCATTCTCTACTGACATGGATCTCACCGTTAGAACTGTAATGGGTAATAGTGTGCTTTATTCACACGTCCCCTGTAGCAAGCACTACCATAAAATACCCGATCATTTCTTGGAATCAGATATAGCTAAAAGGAAGTTTGAAGCTTTAAATTATAGGCTATCTGAAAGTGGTTCATTTAGAGAACTAGATTCCATTTATAGTGATTTCTGTGATGCCATTGAATCCAATCTCATTGTTAAGGAACTAACCCCATCTAGAAAGAAACATAAACCATGGTGGAATCCTTATCTTACAAAGCTTAGAAAAGTCACTAGACAAGCCCGCGCTAAATGGAAGTCTAAAAAGTTTGATGTAGCTACAGCTGAAGTCTAAGTATCTTGCTGCACAAAAGCAGTTCGATCTGGAAGTTTCTAAAGCTAAACGAGCATTTCACAATGCTCAGCATGATAGCTAAGTTAATCAAAACACTCAAACAAAATCCTAGAGAGTTTTGGAAATTAATACAAGATTTTGGTTTGCACACCAATAAGAGAAAGAAAGGCCTACCCAACAAAATCCTTAACCCAAATGGTAACTTAGTCAACGATACTCAGTCTGTTCTAAGTGTGTGGAAAAACCACTTTAGGAATCTACTTAACCCACCAGGGGACTCTGACTCTTCCTCTCAGGATTGTAGTGAATCCCCTGTAGATCCATCCTGCAGTACTCCTGCCATGAGTGACATAACAAATTCCTTCCTGAATGACCCCATCACTCGGGAAGAAATACTGTCTGCCCTATCCAATAGGAACTGTCATTCTGCATTAGCTCCTGATGGCATTAATATTTCTTATTTAAAGAATGACCTTTGTGTTCAGTTCATGCTCTCCTTTTTTAACACTTGCCTTCAACATGGGAAAGTGCCTAGTCAATGGCTACAAAGTATCATTCAACCTATACCAAAGTCCAGTGGAAGGTCCCTTGAGCCCGGAGACTATAGAGGTATTTCAATCCAGTCCTCTGTAATGAAAATTCTCTGCTCTATCCTCAACACCCGTTTAAGTGATTATCTAAATATAATCAACTGTTAGCTGAAGAGCAAAATGGTTTCCGTAAAGGTCGTAGTTGCCAAGACCATATCTTTACTCTAAACACCATCCTTGAGGGCAAAAAATCAATTGGTAAATCCACTTTTGCCTGCTTTATAGACTTTCGAAAAGCTTTTGACTCCATCTGTAGAAAGTTTTTGTGGGACAAAATGCAAACACAGTTTGGTGTACGTGGTCCCTTTCTTAAGCTTGTTAAAGCCCTTTACTCTCAAGTTTCTAGTTGTGTCAAAGTAAATGGTAAATTCTCAGAGTGGTTTGATATCAACTGCGGAGTAAAACAGGGTTGTGTGCTGTCCCCTACTTTGTTTTCAATGTTCGTCAATGATCTTGTGGGTGACATTAAGGGTTTGGGAAAAGGAGTACAATGTGACGTATACTCCTTTACTTCTCTTCTGTATGCTGATGACCTTGTAATAATTGCTGATAAGGAAGAGGATTTACAAGCCATGCTGGACGTAGTCATAGGTGGTGTTGTACCTGGGAAATCCAAGTCAACCCCAGCAAAACCAAGGTCATACACTTCCGACACAAGAGGAAAGCATTATCTGACTTTGTTTTTTGTCTAGGATGCCATAGACTTGATTATGTTCATGAATATAAATATCTAGGCTACTTCCTTAATGAATTTCTGGATGCTGATGAGTCTATTCAAAGAGTATATGATTGTGCTAACCGTGCATTAGGAGTTCTGATTGCCAGGCTAAAACAGCTCATGGGTTCCCTTTGTCTGTCTTTAGCCGTCTGTTTGGTGCCTGTGTTATACCCATATGTACATACTCTGCACATATTTGGGCTCATAGGAAAAAACAGCCTCTAGGTAAAATCCAGAATAATGCCCTGAGATTCTTTTTTGGCTTAGGTACTTCTGCCCCTCTAGCAGCACTACTTGGGGATTCAGGCTGGCCTCCCATTCAACTACACCTGCAGTTCACCATGCTGAAATATTGGTTTAGGCTATGCTCTATGCCCTCAGAAAGAGTTCCCAAACAAGCCTTCCTCTGGAGCCGCAGCCTTTCTAATTCAGGTAAAGTAACGTGGGCCTCACATACTAGTGATCTGTTAGATGGATTAGATTTACATATCTCTACTCCTAATGGCCTACAATCCAGTAAATTTTATGACAGCCTGTGGGATGCACTGGCCAACAAGCTTTTGCATAACTGGTTTCAATCGATTAATAATGTGGAGGCCTCCTCATCTGAGAGTGGGGGGAAACTTGCATTATATAGGCAAATAAAACATTTTCCTGAGACTGAACCCTATTGTAGAGCATCACTGTCATTGGGTGTTCGGAGGGTATTGGCCGGACTGAGGGCTGGCTGTCTCCCCCTACAAATTGAACTAGGGCGTTATACTTCCCCAAAGATGCCTCTGCATTTGCGTATTTGTAAACTCTGCAATGATGGCATTGAAGATCAAGAGCATTTCCTGTTCCACTGTCGTGCTCTGACTGAACCGAGAAACGACTTCTTTTGCCACATTCAGACCCTCAATTCTGACTTTTTATCATACTCCCTTTCAGACAAATGCCTATACCTTCTGCATCCACAACAGCACATTCACTGCATTGCGCATGGAATCTATCAGATGTACACTTTTAGGCAAAATTTATTGTACAACAGTTCATAGAGTATTACATCCTCAACTAAAGCATTGCTCACTAAAGGAAGTCTGTTTTCTCTGTTTTCACTGTATTTTAACAGCCTTTGTTTCTTGGTCTATATCCTCTTTACCTTTCTACCATTCAATCCTCATTTTTGTCGCTTTACTGTACTTCCTACAAACTTTGTAAAACTTAACCTGTCCTTGCAAGTGCTTCTCTCTCCCCCACTTCTACACATGCATACACATCTCTGGTGCTTACTTAGGTATGTTTCCAAAAGGTGAAGATGGTATAATTCGCTGCACTCCCTCAAAGATAAGAACTGTACATTTACACTATTTACTATGTACTTAACACTCCTGCACTTCATTCTGCTTTATGTACTCCCTTGGACTATGCATCCCCTCTAGTTCTTCCCCCCTCCCCTCTACTTCTTCTCTTTAACTCCGCCCTCACCTATTTACCCCCAGTCGACTGGGGCTACACTAGAGGAAAAGTTGCAACAGAAAGCCAAATCCATCATCAAGTTTGAGTGACTCCGACAATTGGTGCTAGATGGCTCCAAGGGTCTCTTTACTCTGGACAACAACCACTATACACCAGTCTTCATGGCGATGTAGAGAACTTTGATCTTGACCTGACTACTACAAGCTGAAAAGTACCAACCCTCTGATGCATTTCGATGTAACTGACCAATAAGATGGCTGGCTGTACTTCCGAACTACAAACAATCAAAACAGCATCCTGCTATAATTTACATTTGTGTACCTTTTATCATGTGTGGTTGGATCCCCGGGCTCTTGTGCCTATACTGCAGTCATCCAAACAAACACAAAATAAAAAATATATATAAAAAAATAAAATTCCTCTCTCTCCCCTCTCTCTCCTTCGTGTCTAATGAACACTCCTTAGTGAACTCCGTTTTTCATTTCTGTATG
Source organism: Agelas oroides (assembly GCA_949130485.1). Lineage (NCBI taxonomy): Eukaryota > Metazoa > Porifera > Demospongiae > Agelasida > Agelasidae > Agelas > Agelas oroides. The sequence continues at coordinate 6,703,841 of OX422188.1, forward strand.
CTTTTATGTATCAATACTTAGTAGCTACAGTGTCTCATAAGCCCTCATGGGCTGGCTGCGTTCTTGCAGGTGACAATAAAGATTGATTGATTGATTGATATAACATATGCTCTCAATGGAAATTCACGCAAATTCAAGGCTTTCCCTAGCCAGGAACAATAGTTGCACTAATCCAAGTGGCATATCAACAATAGGCTAAGGGTATGGAGAGTATAAAAACGTAAACCCTAATTCGGTGCAAAGAGCGAACAAATCTCTACGAGCCCGCAAACATATCCGTCACCTGTAGCGCCGCATAATGCCGTCAATGGAAATTCACGCATATTCACGGCTTTCCCTACCCAGGAAGAATAGTTGCACAAAAGCAAATGGCATATGAACAAGAAGTTAAGGGTCTGGAGAGTTTAAACACATAAACCCTTATTCGGTGGAAAAAGCGCACAAACCTCTACGAACCCGCTAACATATTCGTTACATGCAACGCCGTATAATGCCGTCAATGGAAATTCACGCAAATTCATGGCTTTCCCTAGTCAGGAACAACAGTTGCACTAATGCAAGTAGTATATGAACAAGAAGCTATCGGTATGGAGACTTTCAAAAAGGTAAACCCTTATTAGGTGCAAAGAGCGCACAAACCTCTACGAGCCCGCAAACATATCCGTCACCTGCAGCGCCGTATAATGCCGTCAATGGAAATTCACGCATATTCACGGCTTTCCCTAGCCAGGAAGAATAGTTGCACAAACGCAAATGGCATATGAAGAAGAAGTTAAGGGTCTGAAGAGTTTAAAAATGCAAACCCTTATTCGGTGCAAAGAGCGCACTAACCTCTACGAACACGCTAACATATCTGCCACCTGCAGCGTCGTATAATGCCGTCGATGGAAATTCACGCAAATTCACGGCTTCCCCTAGCCAGGAACAATACCTGCACTAATGCAAGTGGCATATGAACAAGAAGCTAAGGGTATGGAGAGTTTAAAAACGTAAACCTTTCTTCGGTGCAAAAGAGCACAAAACTCTACGAGCCCGCTAACATATCCATCACATGCAGCGCCGTATAATGCCGTCAATGGAAATTCACGTATATTCACGGCTTTCCCTAGCCAGGAACAATAGTTGCACAAACGCAAGTGGCAGATGAACAAGAAGTTAAGAGTCTTGAGAGTTTAAAACAGTAAACCCTTATTCGGTGCAACCAACGCACAAACCTCTATGAGCCCGCTAACATATCCGTCACCTGCAGAGTCGTATAATGCATGTTTTGCCGTCAATGGAAATTGACGCAAATTCACGGCTTTTCCTAGCCAGGAACAATAGTTGCACAAACGGAAGTGGCATATGAACAAGAAGTTAAGGGTCTGGAGAGTTTAAAAACGTAAACCCTTATTCGGTGCAAACAGCGCACAAACCTCTACGAGCCCGTTAACATATCCGTCACCTGTAGCGCCGTATAATGCCGTCAATGGAAATTCTCGCAAATTCACGGCTTTCCCTAGCCAGGAACAATAGTTGCACTAATGCAAGTAGCATATGAACAAAAAGCTATGGGTAAGGAGAGTTTAAAAACGTAAACCCTTATTCGGTGCAAACAGCGCACAAACCTCTACAAGCCCGCTAACATATCCGTCAAATACAGCGCAGTATAATGCCGTCAATGGAAATTCACGCAAATTCACGGCTTTCCCTAGCTAGGAACAATAGTTGCACTAATGCAAGTAGCATATGAACAACAAGTTATGGGTATGGAGAGTCTAAAAACGTAAACCCTTATTCTGTGCAAAAAGCGCACAAACCTCTACGAGCCCGCTAGCACATCCGTCACCTGCACCATCGTATAATTCCGTCAATGGAAATTCACGCAAATTCACGGCTTAACCTAGCCTGGAGCGATAGTTGCACTAATGCAAGTAGCATGTAATCCCGAGGCCTTACAATGCTGAATTAGCGCAGATATATGAAATTCACGCAACTGGACGGCTAACCCTAACCGGAACAAAGGTTGTACTATTGGAAGTAGCATATGAGCATGAAGCATAGGGAATAGAGAGTTCAAAAATGCAAGCAGTTAGTGTGCGCAATGAATGCACCAACCTCCACCAGCCTCGAAGCAAATCCATTTCACACGAGGCCGTACAATGACGAATTAGCGCAGATATATGAAATTCACGCAAGTTGACGGCTTACCCTAACCCGGAACAAAGGTTGCACAATTGCAAGTTGCATATGAGCATCAGGCATAGGGAATAGAGAGTTCAAAATGTAAGCGTTTAGTCTGTGCAATAAACGCACCAACCTCCACAAGCCTGCAAGCAAAACCATTTCACACGTGGCCGTATAATGCCGAATTAGTGCAGATATATGAAATTCACGCAAGTTGACGGTTAACACTAACCCGGAACAAAGGTTGCACTAATGCAAGTAGTATTTGAGCATGAAGCGTTGGGAATAGAGGGTTCAAAAATATAAACCGTTAGTCTGTGCAACGAACGCACCAACCTCCACAAGCCTGCAAGCAAATCCATTTCACCCGAGGCCGTGCAAACCTGAATTAGCGCAGATATATGAAATTGACGGCTAACCAAAACCCGGAACAAAGGTTGCACTATTGCAAGTTGCATATGAGCATGAAGCGTACGGAATAGAGAGTTCAAAAATGTACGCGTTTAGTCTGTGCAAATGAACGCACCAACCTCCACAAGCCTGCAAGCAAATCCGTTTCACACGAGGTCGTGCAAACCTGAATTAGTGCAGATATATGAAATTGACGGCTAACCAAAACCCGGAACAAAGGTTGCACTATTGCAAGTTGCATATGAGCATGAAGCGTACGGAATAGAGAGTTCAAAAATGTAAGCGTTTAGTCTGTGCAAATGAACGCACCAACCTCCACAAGCCTGCAAGCAAATCCGTTTCACACGAGGTCGTGCAATGCCGAATTAGCGTAGATATATCAAATTAACTCATTTCGACGGCTAACTCTAACCCTAAACAAAGGTTGCATTAATGCAAGTAGCATATCAACAAGAACCTAAGAGAATAGACAGTTTAAAAATGTAACCTCTCATTCTGTGCAATGAAGCCACCAATCTCTACAAGCCTGCTAGCAAATCCTTTTGGTACAAGGTCGAGTGCCGAATCAGTGCAGATATTGGAAATTCATACAAATTGACGGCTAACCCTAAGTTAGCCCTATAGCGGATTCGGCATTAATCGACCTTGTATGGAAATCATTTGCTAGCAGGCTTGTAGAGATTGGTTGCTTTATCGCGGACTGAGAGCTTAGATTTTTAAACTCTCTATTCCCTCAGCGTCTTATTGATATGCTACTTGGATTAGTGCAACTTTTACTTAGGTCTAGGGTTAGCCGTCAATTTGCATGAATTTCTAGCTAGAGCTAACTATATATATATCACAGTAAAAAAAAATTGTGCTGATTTGACACAAAAGGTGTGTTAAAAGTGATGACTCCAGTTTTGACACACCTACATGCATGTCAAATTGTTAGGTGTGTATTAGGACAATGTAGTGGATTGCTAGTGTGCTATTCAGCAAGTATGCTAAATATCAAGTGTGTTATTCTGCCAATGTGTCAAAAATGGTGTGCAAAATTAGCAGTGTGTCAACTGTCATGCAGCTAAAGGTTAGGTAGTGAGTTATAACCATTTCAAGATGTGAGAATGGACATTAAGGTCCTTGAACTTCTGTAATAGGGGTCGGTGGGGGACTGTGTCGAACGCTTTACTAAAGTCGAAGAATACAGTGCAGATCTTAAGTCCCTGAGTTGAGTAGTCTGTGCCAGTTATCAGTAGCGGCGAGTAAAGCTCCACTGGTGGATTTACCACGGGTAAAGCCCCACTATTGGGCAGAGAGAGGATGGAATTCTTCAAAGTGGTCAACCAGTGTTTCTCACATGCTTTTCCAGAAGTTTGCTCAACACAGAGAGCAGTGAGATTGGGCAGTAGTTTTCTGGATCGGACTTGTTGTGTGATTTTGGAATGGGTGAAACATGGGCAATCTACCATTCATCTGGACTTTCACCAAGTTTAAGTGAGATATTGAAAAGTTGAGTGACAACAGGAGTAATGCTCAAGGCGGTCTCTTTGAGTATACATGCAGAGATTTCATCATCACCACTGCTTTTGGTGGTATCAAGAGTGTACAAGTAGCTCATAGACTTTGTCATCTGGACGATCAGTGGGGACAACTTCAGGAAGATCAGAGATGGACAGTTCTGGAACTGAATGACTGTAGTGGTTGGTGAAGGTGATGTTCAGAAGATTAGCCTTGACCTAACCAGAACTAGCAATGATATTTTCACTCTTCAAGAGGTGGAAAGGATCTTTCTCTTGGACTGAGTGATCTCATAATTTTCCAGAATTCTTTTGGATTTTGAGGTTGGAGAAAAACCTCTGCTTTGCTAGTCGCAGTTCAGATACAACTTTGTTCCTAAGCTGTTTGAATTTTGAGTAGTCAACGCTACTTCCACTACCATGAGCCTTCTTAAAGTCTTTTTAATCAAATGAGTGATTGTTTTGGTTAGCCAGGGTAAGTTCTGCCTGTTTGGAACCACAGACTGAGGGATACATTGTTCCATCACATCAAGGAAGGCAGTCTTAAAACAGAGCCAACTTGTTTGGATCTCAGTGGGATCCAGTATATCGTTCAGGTCCAAATCACAGAGCAGTTAAAAAAAGGAGTACATTTATAAATTCACTGACTTTCAGCAGCTTCTTACCACGGTGGTGTGAAGTCTCAGCGAAGTAACCGATCCGCACTCCTTGTCACCGAAAGACATTCGCTCCCCTGGGCATCGAACATGTAAGCCCTCCACTAAGCTCAGGTACCATTTCGAAAATGCGAAATGGCGCGTGCACAATGTTGCGCACGTGTACACTGACTTTGAGTTACGCCCCTGTCCATTATTAGCCCCAGCCTGTTTGAGAGGCTGGTCCCTGTGTGCGCCTGGTGTGCTTCAGGCTTTAGTTAGTTCTCAGTATAAGTTTCTGCAACAACACAGACAATACAATCATATATTATGCTACTACCTCTCATGATTGTTGTTCTCTCCATGCAGACTAAAGCTACAGGAGTTGGGAAAGTTATTACATAATCATATATGTGCTATATCACATGTAATATGACTGGAAAAATAAATAATAAATATTGCCTGTTTTAAGAACAAGAATAAAATTATAGTCATATGGTCATGTTACATGTGTCGGTCACTTATAACCATAGGTAGATAATATAAGCTTATAACCTTCGGACTTGTATATATATATATATTATCTATGCTTATTACCGAGCATATTGACCGCACCCAAGATGCTCATAAGAAGTTAGTGCTGCAGGTTTACCTTGGCTCGAACACTTTAGAGTTCAGTGCTATACGTAGGTAAAATGTTTGTTAGTAGGCTTCAAGAAAACAAAGTTCACTGTTATACCTAGCTACAAGACCTGAAGTAGAAGGCTAGATATGCTACTTGCATTAGTTCAACTTTTACTTAGGTAACGGGTTAGCCGTCAATTTGCATGAATTTCCGCGCAGATTCGAAACGAGGCTATGGATAAGGGCTGTCTTTCCATGTGGTACAACGCTAACTGGTCATGTGACTTCTGGTGCAACTTGCACGGCCTGCAGTGAAGCCAGGCGAGTCACTAGCGCTCTTGTCGGTTGCCTACGTCAGTCTCGCGGTGGACCTAGGCTAGACTCTTGCAGCATGGAACTAGCTAGATTACTTCTTTCGGCGTTAGTACATGACGTTATAATTATCTTCTTTACTAAAGTAGTGATTCCGGAAGTTCAGTATTCATACGTAATTTCCGCTGGCAAAATTTAAACTGCGGAAATGGTATCGCGTGCATGCTTATATTTTCACCTCGGCGCTTCTCACGGTAGCTACATACCCCGACAAAATATATATTTCTCGAATCCTCTTTGATCGGAGAATCGATTGGTTGGTCTTTCGTTCACTTTACTGTAACTTTGAAGTGCTTCTTTGTGAAAACCGGAGAAAACTTCCGTGTACCAGCTGATCGGTGAGATGCCCGATTTCGAAAGTGACATAATCGCATTCCTTGCACCAAGAACCCCCTTCTACCACTGCTGCTGAAACTAAATATTTCACAGTACAGGAGCGGTAATACAGTGTATGTGAACTGTAATGCTTGCAATTCCAATCATAGAGTAATTAGTGAGAATAATGTTCTGTTCTGACACAATCCAGCTTTCGGAAAATTAAGGCATGCAATGTGAACACATCCAGTCAAAAGCAGCAACTTTACATAGGTGTAGGATGACCATCACCTGTAAGGAAGGATAAACACACAACGTAATGTGAATAGCTACCCATTTTCATTCCTATACAAATATCAATGGCTTCTAACGCAGATTTCAAGTGCAATCTTCAGCCTCAATGAAGAGATGAAAAGTGTTGTGGACAACATCATTTGTTATTGCTAAGCAGGAATAGCCCTGTGGTGTGCTTTGTAAAAAGCCTGATTGTGCCCCTTTGTGGCTACCTCAATTGCAAAAGGCAACTTGCACAGGGTTCGACTCTTCTGAGTTAGAGTACTCCCGTCTTCTATATATACATATAGGTTTGAATTGCTGAACAAAACAGTAAATAGCAGAACAACACAATAATCTCTACTATGACTTGCAGAAATGACAGACACTAGGCCAGAGGCTGCATGAAATCCCATCATAATCAGATCATCCAATCCCTCTCAAACATGCACACATGCCAAATTCCCAGGCTGTCCTGGTATACACATGTTCAATTTTCAGCAGTCAAATTTAATAGTTGGCAAGCGCTGTATTGCTGCGTTCGGCTTGTGCTTGCGTGTTTAGCCTCATACTCAGGTTTTATCGCCACACCATTTGCCGTACCACGAAGGTTAGTAGGTGCTACAGATGGAAAACACTAGGGTGAGAAAGCCTGGTTACGAGGCTAATAACTTTCGAGTGTCTAACAATTTCCTCAAAAAATTATAAGAAAATTAAGACTTGCCATCATCAAAGGGACATTAGTTCTGACTTCAAAACCATCCAGAGTACCTCACACTAATATGCAAGTACAAAAGAGACCTCACACACGCACAAAATAAATGTGCACCTGAGGCCTCTTCTCTCCAGCTACAAAACTCTGGGAATGAGGTTCATTTACCGTATCCTGTCATACAGTTGCAGGTTAGTGTAGGTACTTTGGATTCATTGAACTATGCCATCCAAACAGACCCGGGGGGAGACAGGCAACTATACTTCATTGTTGCCTACCCTACCCGGGGTACATTGGTGAAAACAGTTTGCAATAACATACCCATACTCCGTTGCTGATCACTGCTGTTGCTTCAGACTGATTTATACATTCTCAGGCTTTATTTGGATCTCATATCTTCAGATTTCTGCATGCTTTTCCTGAAGGCCATAGAGCTCTGTACACGATGACACTCTCATGAGATAGACCACTCCGTGCGCAACAGTTTGGTGCAAGTTCCATCTTTGTACGCCTAACCGTTCCCGAGATATGTGCAAGTTTGGATTTTCCGTGCACGCACGTGATGATTACCGAATGTACCACTTTGTCTATTTAAAAGTAACCCAAAATTTTGTACCGACCACTTTGTTATAATGATGCACATCTCGGCTTCTACTGCACCGATTCGCGTGAAACTAAAACCGTTGTACTCAAAATTGAATGCTGAATCCGATAAGTATTACTACAATAGTTTATGTAAAAGTTTGGAAAACCCTCCGGAATCACTAACTAAAGTAGCCTGTCTGCATAAAGAGTAAGGCTGATATTTATACTTGTTTTACTGGTTAAGTTTAACTGTAAGTTGTTCAGTTGAAATTCAACCATGCAAGTTGATGCAAATCAGAACTGACTGTAAAATTTGACCATGAATGCTTACAAAAAAATAACATCCACATACCCAGGCCTTCTAATCATACGTTAGTACACTTCTCAATCTGCAAAGAGAAATAGTTCCCTATCAACTCCGTCTCGTGCCCAGCCTATTCTTCGGCACACGGAGAGAAAAAATGTCTGGTCGATGGCCTATTCCGTTTTTGATCCAAGCGCCATGATGGTGGCGCCCCAATCACATTGCTTCATGCAAATGACGTCACGTATACTGCAATAACTAATTTTTAGAAGGCAGGGCGGTTGAAGCACTATCAGAAGGAATGCCGGGACTTCTGTGAACGGCGGTGTGCGCTTCTGAGCTTGACAACTGGCAGTGTGAAGTTCCTGAGCTTCAAATGTTGATAAGATTGTCCCAGCTTTCTGACGTTCACAGAGGCTTCAAGTTTTGTGAATCTCCGTTTCTTGGTGTTCAGAAGCTCCAAGAAGGATGATCCCTGCAACAAGCCATCTTTTTTGAGTTCTTTCATAGTTTCAAGCTTTGTGTGATGTCATTTTTAAAGACGTTGCATCACCAATTTTTAAACCGCACAGAACAAAAATGGAATAGGCCGTTAACCAGACTATTTTTTCCCTCCCCATGTGGAAAAATAGTCTGGGAACGAGACTAATCAACTCCTGGACACTTGTGATAACAGGACACCTGTGTATACATACCAAATAAAAGTAGTAAAGTTGTGTGCATAGGATTAAGTTATTCCAACTGGGTGGATGGATAATTACCCAAGGCTACTATTTGATGACTTTTCACTCAGAGCTTCAGATTGTGTGGCTGATATTTGAGGGCGGTGTTTCATCAATAGTCAACAGTATGCATGACGTTATGAGGAGGGGAGAGGGAGGTCACAACGTCACAGCAAGAGTGCATGATGACGTAATTTTTTATTGCGGAGGGAGCATGTAGCTAACTGCCTAAAATTCGAAACAGGCAGAATTTCCCCCATGTACTAAAAATAGAACGCACGCACAAGTTTGCAGTTCACAATCTACGACCTCACAACGCAGTGTTACCCCGTAGTCAACAAGATGTGAACGCTCCAAGCTATAGAATAGGAAGTTACATGCTCTTCCTCCTCCCTCTGCAATAAAAAATGATGCCATCATGTGCTCTTGCGTCACAGTGATGTTACTTTGGAAAAATAGTTTGTAGATGCTCCCTTAGAAGAGCCTTATGCTAATTACGTTTATGCTTCTGTCTGCATTTTACTTTCATTGGCTCTTACACTTTTAAAACCACTTGTGTGACATGATGAGGGCACAGTTTAGCACAAAGGCACACCCAGTCACCCTGTATCAGTGCTATGAAATCCTTCCTTTCCTTTTGCCACACTCACAATCTACCAGGAGGTTTGAGGAGCAGACAAATGTGGTAAGAAGTCTCTTGTATTCATACACAAGAGACTTCTTATCACAAGGGTTAGTCACTTATATGTCGCCTGTTGAAGCGTTTGCGACCGGGATCAAGATTTTTGATCGGCAAAAAGTGTGCTTGATAGCTTGATCGTCCCTTGTAAAGCTCTTGATCGCTTGATTTTTTATGGGTCAAAGGTCAAGTTGCAGCCGTGCATTATTCTTGATCCTTTGATTTTCGCAGTTCGGAGTTCACCTTGATCCCTTGATCGGCTCTCAAAAAGGGCTTTGATCGCTTGATTCTATTTTGATCCCGGTCGCAAACGCTTCTACACGGGACATATAAGTGACTACCCCTTGTTACCACATCTGGCCACTTTCAGGAGTCAATGACCTTTCGTCCTGGAGGCCTATCACATGATCCACATGGGATTGGGTGAAAAGACAGCCTCCCCTATGGATAAGGTATACGTTATGGACGAGCGATGCAGTGATGACTGTTAGACGCTGTCAGTAGAAGCGCAGCCTCTCAGTTCTGCTGTCAACTGTGGAAAGGAGTCGTACAACATGAAAAGCACTAGTGTTAGCCTGGTGTAGCTAGCCTCTGGTTCCCAGAACTTGTGCATGTTCGTGAGGACTGCCTGTTGCTAAAATTACTAATTGCTCATGCTTGTGCTATGAAGCCTCTCCCTACATGCACATACATGCATACATACACTGCACAAGTAGAAACACACACACACACACACAAACACTCACGCACACGCACGCACACACACACACACACACACGCACACACACACACACACACGCACACACACACACACACGCACACACACACACACACACACACACACACCTCACCAGCTTGGTGGCAAGAATGCAGGTGTGGTGCATGTTCAGTGATGTAAACCTGGAGGAATGCCTTCCCACGATGATCCACTCCTCCTTTGCTAACCAGGGTGAAATATCCCTTACCACCAGTCGTATTTTTGTACAAGAAGCTATCTACGACAAGTGAGCACCTTGCCAAAGTTAGTGTTGTTCACAAAATCCTGTGGTTCAGAAGTTTAGGTATTCACTACTATTACGTCCTTTCATGGTTATACTTTAGATTAGTTGCTACATGCTTCAAGAGATTAACATTAGCTAATATCCTGCATGGATAGCACCCACTGTGTGAAATAGTGCTCAAACTTTGAAGAGATGAGCAACATGCATGGTAATGGAAACATAGTTAATGATTGTACAGTTCTTCAATTCCAACCAAAAACCTTATTGAACTGTCACTAGTGTCGTAGTCTCTATCTGAGCATGCAACACTTGGTTAAAATGGGGAGTGCTCAAACCTTTTACTGTACAACTGGTTTCAGCCTAATTTTTTTTTCAGGTGCAGAAGACAAACACCTTTAGACAATCTAGTAGTATAACAGGTGCATAGGAGCTGCAGGGTTTCTTTGATTAATTTACCAAGTCCATGCACTACTTTGGCTTTTATGTGGGATGGTTTAATTGGTGCACATGGTTTAAAGTTACCACATTCTGTGCATACACAGGTGAAGGGGAACATTGAACTAGCCCGGCAGGAGGATTGCACCATCCCATGCGGAGATGGTGTGGAAGAGCTACAGCTACCAGAGAACCTAAAGAATGTAAGCAAAGTGTATGGCTACGACATCTTATTGGCTGTCAGTCCAGTCTATAGTGATCAAACCATGTTGTCACTACTGTTAGGCTACAAGGGTGGAAGAGATGTTTGCTGAGGACTTTTCAGTGCTTGTTTCAAGAGTACTTGTAACTTGTCTTAATGAAACTTGTTTACCTTGCGACTTAAATACGATGTAAGCTCTAAATTTCAAGGTACTTTTTCTTTTTTATGGTACATGTGAATTCCCAATACATACATATAGTTTACAAGGTAAATAAAAAGTATCTTAAATTTTATTCACAAGCTAAGACACTCTATTAAGCTACAGAGACTATGTACAAGAAGGCTCTACAAATGTAGAACACAGTCTCACTCATACAAACAGGATGATATTGTTGCGTTTGATGCATATATTTTATGCGTTGGACAGTGATCACAGATGTGTCGGATGACAGCAGACTGATGCAGGAGGAGATCTTTGGACCAGTCACCTGCATCCTCCCCTTCAAGACAGAGGAGGAGGTGTGTGGATCAGCAGGGAGAAGAAGTATATGCATGCTATATCTTATTCACGTCATTGTCCTTGACGATGGCTCTATTCCAACAGGTGATAGAGAGAGCTAACAATGTCAAGTATGGTCTGTCTGCTTGTGTGTGGTCAGAAAACTCTGGAGTCATGCACAGAGTCTCCCAAGCACTTGATGTGAGTTCGGTAGCCTGTCATTTTAGCAGCAGCCTCAGAGTTGAGTGCCACTACACCAAGTGCCTACTTAGCTAATAGCTACATAGTAAAGTTGCCTATTGTTAACAGCCACTAACTATACACAACTTGTTCATTTCCCCAAGTATAGGGACTGTGTGGGTAAACTGCTGGCTAGTGCGAGATCTAAATGTTCCCTTTGGAGGTGCCAAGCTGTCTGGTGTGGGGAGGGAGGGGCTGAATGATTTCTATACTGAGAAAATACAATCTGCATTTAAACATTAATAATTATTGGCTTCTGTATTCAGCTAGCACTAGACTTCATATTTCCACAGCAATTTTTCCCCGCATACAGCACTCATGCCAATACAGGCAACAGACTTTAGATGGTCTAAGAATATATTATCGTTGTACGGGTCGGCACGAGAACCATAATAATCATTTCTATACTGCATAATTTGTCCTCACTGCCAAATGAAAGAACATAACCTTACATATTACCCAACTTGGTATGCCTTCTAAATATTGTCCTACATTGTTCAGTGGGAAGTTTGCTCTTCCTCTTAACGACATCACATAATTTGCAATTTACAAGATGAAATGAAGGCAAGGAGGAAGAAGAAATGAAGGAGGAGTAAACGGAGTAAAACAAGGGAGGAAGGAGGAGAGATGGAGTGAGGGAAGGGAAAGGAGGAATTAAGTATTTACAACTAGTGTGCAAACAGATCACTTCAATTTTCACATGACAGTGTGTTGCCATACGCCAACTGACCTACCAGTTCTGTCCCTCTCTCTGAGTCTCTTACACTCCTCCACCCTGTACTCTGCACTCTCCTTGCTGATCTGAGGCAATGCAACAGTAGTTGACCTACTATTAATTAATAGTGTACCAGGCACTGACTACAATGCCATAGATAATACAGTACAGCCGTACTATATCATCTATGACAATGCTTAGCAACAGGCAACATCGGTGAGCCAAGCAAAAGATTCAAGATGGCCCACTTCTCATGAAATTGTGTCTCATTGTGCAGAGTGAATCTCATATGAAATGTTCCAAGAAAATGGAAACACAGTTGACTCCACAGCAGCAGTGATTTCAGTAAAATGGAACATAAATTAAGACCGTTGTCTCCTATGCAAAAATAGTTCAGATTGTCCTCATCAACCTTTGGCTTCAAGTGTCTCACAAACAGGACATATCTCTGAATCTCATCCTATGTGGGAAATACAGCAATATGAAGAAACAGTACAGGATATCACAATTGTCACAATACAGTTATTCTCCAAGCAACAAACAGAATAGTCTGTTACCTAGGACACACATGTGCACACTACATCGTAAATGAAAAGTGACTCATAATTAGTTAACTCTACCTTGAGTGCCTGCATGGGTTCTATTGTAGCGTCCTCCTATGGAGTTGGCTGCAGCAAGGATTGATGTGTGTGCGTTGTGTGCTGCCTTGACACCAGCATGGTAATAGAGATGGTCTGTTGTTCTACAGCCTCACAAATGGCTGTCTGGTCGTGCTGGTCCATCTTGTCAAACTCGTCAGTACAACACACACCCTGGGAGATACAGTATGCACACACCCTGGGAGATACAACATGCACACACACGGGGAGATACAATATGCACACACGCGGGGAGATACAATATGCACACACGCGGGGAGATACAATATGCACACACGCGGGGAGATACAATATGCACACACGCAGGGAGATACAATATGCACACAAATGCGGGGAGATACAATATGCACACACGCGGGGAGATACAATATGCACACACGCGGGGAGATACAATATGCACACACGCAGGGAGATACAATATGCACACACATGAGGAGATACAATATGCACACACACAACCCAAAAATATTGGAACATGAGCTGGTAATCTTTTTCCATTATTAAATATGTACTTCTGATTACTATTGTATAACACAGTTGCAGTATCTACCGTATATGGACTGCTGCATACAATACGAAAATTAAGGCATCAATCAAGATATTGAGTCTTTCCAGTTTACAGTGCTGATTCAACTTGCTTACACAAGGGAATATGCTGTGACTTTCTCACTTAGCTGCAGTGGTACACATAGCTCTAGTCACTCACACATGCCATCATCATATAATGTGTTCCAAGTTTCTATTGCACTCCTCCCCTCCCATCTCACCCCCCCCCTCCTCCCATCTCACCCTCAGATCAGAGGATGTCACTGAGTAGGTTAGGAAGGCCATGCAATAGGTCAGGTCTCACAAATCAAGTGTCTTCGCGCTGCTATACAGAGAGAGATCATAATTAAATTTCAGGAAATCATTTTTGTCTCAAGTTCATGTTGCTGCACCTCACTCCATCTGCCTTAGCCCCCTCTCCCCACTTCACCCTCGCTGACATCTCCGCACAAGCACCTGTAGGATAAATGACCAATCAAAATTCCTGTCCTGTACGTCATGAAACAGTTAGACTCTTCATGATACACTGCAGCCTCTTAGCTGTCAGAGGATGCTCATGAAAGAGCACCTTTTTCTTTTAAACCAGGATACTTTAGTCCAAACAATATCTACACTAGAGTCAGGAGTTCCTCTAAATCACAGTTTAGATATCCCTTTATACTATGTACAATTTGCCATGCCAACAACAAAGGCTTTTAGGTCCATGTCTCCCCTGTGTGCAGTAGACAACATTCCCCACTAAGGTATTACAGTGTACCTTCCATTTGTAGTTGTGCTACATCTGGTACAATGATGGGTATTCCAATGAAGTCACACCTGTCACCAGCCTCGACCATTTCCACTTCCTCTTCACACAATATCACCTCTAGACTGAGAGGAAGGAGAGAGGAAAGAGAGAGGGAGGGGGGAAGGGAGTAGGGGAGGAAGGATTGGGAAGAAAGTGTAAGGAGAGGAAGGATTGAGGGAGGTAGGGAAGAAAGTGTAAGGACCGAGAGGAGGGATGGGAGGGAAAGGGAAGAGAAAGGAAATTTGAAGAAGATATATGAATATGATAGAGAGGAAGAGGAGAAAAGGGGAGAGAGGGAGGAAGAGAGTCAATCCAGCTGTATCTGATAACTTCTGAAATTCTCTACTAGTGTGCATACCGGGGGGAAAGAGTGTACCCCTCCACTGTTCTTCCCCACCTTACAGATGGGGAGAATAAGTGTACCCCCAAGAGAAAGAGTGAAAGTTTTCCAGAACCGGGGGGAGGGGGAGAGAAGGAAAGTGGAGTGAAATGGGAGGGAAGGAGGGAGATATGGAATGGGGGCGGTGGACGGGGGAGTTGAGTGTGGAAGGGGGTTGGGTCCAAGAGAAGGGAGAGGATCAGCATGGGAGGTAGAGAGGGTGAAAGGCAGTGAGGAGCAGTGTGGAAGGTGCAACAAGATGGAGGAGAGAAAGGGAGTAGGAGGGGTGAGGAGGATGATGGAAGGCTTGAGGAGTCTTACATACCTGGGTGAACTTGAACTGTTGCTGTACGGTACTGCTGTATGACACTCAAAACAGATGAACACACCTGAGACCAGCTCAGGGTGGACGGGGTGTATCGGTCCACCTGACCACTAATACACAGCAGTGTACCCATCTTAGCTGTGGTGAACTCATATACCCTGCAGGTGTGCATAAGAACAGCCAGTGAACCAGACCTTCCTAATCCAGAATACATCTCAGCCACCTCATCAGCTGGGATGACTTATGACTGGAATGACGATTATCACAAGATGGAGAAGGAGAGAAAAGGAGTATGTGTCATGGTTTGCATCAGCCTTTATCAGTGTGTCTCAAGTATGAAAACCATTGCTACGAGCAATCTTGCACGACCATCCTAGCAGAATACATCTTTCTAGGCCAAGATATAGTCACCCACTGCACAAAACACATTTTTTTTGCATTGAGCAGTATTGTACCATCATCGCCTGTTGTTGTTACTATAGCAACTGTAAGGATTCAACTCCTCTAATGACAACCTCTAATGCACCCAGCAGTTAGGAGTGTTCCTATAGCATACAACTACATGTACACTACTAGTGAAATACCGGTATTTTTGTAAGTTGTTTGGTGGTGTAGTCTCCTACATACTTGTGCCTGGGTGGCACATCCTCGAATGTGACATAAAACTTGTGAGCAAAGTTACACACTGACCGACAAAAGTAGGGAAACACTCTGTGTGTGAGGGGTTGTGTGTGTGATGGGGAGAGAATCAGGAAAGAGAATACTGTTCATTATACATGTCAAAAAGAACTCCCTACCTTTTCCTTCCTCCACTTCCCTTTTCTCCTTCTCTTCTCCCCCTTGTCCTCCTTCCCTTCCCCCTCCCTCTTTTCCTCTTCGACACCGCTCACTAGTAATAATATTTTTGGATGATGATAGCTTGGCATTGTGTTCCTCGATGTCCAGGTAGCTCACAGTCAACATATCATATTTCTCTCTGGTTGAATCACATGACAAGCAGTCAAGGTACTTCAAATCACCGTCCACCGTGTATCTGTTTGTGAGTGTGTGAGGGTGTGTGGTGTGTGAGGGTGTGTGGTGTGTGAGGGTGTATGATGTGTGAGGGTGTGTGTGAAAGGTTGGGTTCCTCCTGGTGCTGCCAGAAAACCTGCCGGAAGGAGTCCGGGGGAAAGTTTTATACCACCTGTTCCTCCTCTTCCTACATGATATGATGTAGGTCAGAGGTTGTGCTGCTATCCAAGGACACACCACAGCTGGCATTCATGTGGGTTACTTTAGCCTGGAGACGGCTATCTGAGCAAGCCAGTTTTTATGGCATAGATCATGCAGGCGGTCAAGTTTCTCATGTGTTGGAGGGTATCTGTAGTTTGTAATGTACAGTGGCCGAGAACGGCCATTCCATTCTGCCATTCTGCCGTTCTGCCATTCTGCCATTCTGCAGTCAGTCTTCCGGAATTGCGGATATTGTAATAGATACTAGCTTTCTGGAATTATTTAGGTGTTAGGGCTTAGAGTATAGTGGAGCAGAAATGCATAGTTACATTTCTTGCATTATTTAGGTAGCTAATGGCTTATGACTCCAAGTTTGTACGTGCCAGGCCTTCAGTTCAGTTGCATTTCAACCCGTGCATCTGGACCACAGAAAAGAGATGCAGTGTGCTTGTTTGCATAACTTGATTTTAAAAATGACGTGTATGATTACATGTACTTGGCATGCATGGAATTGGGTTATAGCTTATATAGTAGAAATGTTAGGATAGCATTCCAAAACGTGTGCAAATATGCTAGGATAAATAAAAGCAGGGGTCAACAAATAGGCAAAACCCCATTCCAAAATCACTATTACATGTACACTATCTCATGGTAAAACTAGCCATGTTAATATTCCATGTTCACGAATAGCTAGTTGTGTTCTGGATAGAATGCTGACTCTTTACCATACTGAAGAGCAATATTGGCAGTAATCTGGAAAAGAGACTATAATCAGACTCTGTTGTGAAAACTGAAAAGATATATGCCACTGTATGCTGTTATCCCTACCTTGTTTGCATTTTCATTTAATGTGATCATGATATTAATTTTAGTAGCAACATTCAAATCACAAGGATGAAGCAATTTTGCAACACTGCAGGGCTCATAAGTATTTTAAAAGTTGAGCCATTCATACGGTGGCCGAGAAGGGCCATTCCATTCTGCCAATCACAGCATTTCCAATCTTGTCGTTTCCAATCTTGTCATTTCCAATCTGAATATTTCCGATCTGGACAGTTTTGCTTCACTTAATGCATTCACATTCCCAGACCGATAATCGAGCTTTTTACACAGCAATCTGATCTGGGAACGAGACTAGCCTACATTGTTTTAAGCACGCGTGCTGGTGGCAGTGAAAAGATGTGTCGCTATCTTAAGCACGCGGCCGTGGGTTGCAGTTTGGAAAGCTGTTGGTAGTGGAGGCTACTGTTTCCCACAAGTTTCTCAACGGATAAAGTGATCAAGGAGTACTTCTTGGAAGAATAGTGCTAACCCTGTGTATTTAGTAGTATAGCATTCTGTGTTACCATGCTATCAGCTATGAACCACTGCAGAAGGATCTGACTAGACTAAGTGTCGAACTTGCTGTGAGCGAATACTGTAGTATTGACACAGATGGACTGTAATTGAAGAATCTTGTGTAGGAGCTACTTAATGGCCCCTGGGAAGTTTGCATGCACTATAGAAGTACTCTAACATTCAAATCTAATACTTGCACAGTGCCACTTGAACTGTGCACTCTGCAACATTTCACTTTAGTGTAGTGCATACATATATTGTGTTCAGATTAGAAGTGATGTCCAGATTGGAAATGTCCAGGTTAGAAATATTCAGATTGGAAATTTCAAGATTGGAAATGTCCAGATTAGAAATATTCAGATGGGGAAATGTTCAGATTAGAAATGTTCAGATTAGAAATATTCAGATGGGGAAATGTTCAGATTAGAAATGTTCAGATTAGAAATGTTCAGATTGGAAATGTTCAGATTGGAAACATCAAGCTGGGAAATGCTGAGATTGGCAGAATGGAATGGCCCTTCTCGGCCACCGTAATTATGAGAGAGCATGAGACACTGACACAATAGCAGACATCGTGAGGCAGTATGAGACACTATGAGGTATTATGGGACATCATGAGACAGCATGACACACTACGAGACATTATTGATGCAATGGGACTGTATGAGACAGCATGAGACATGAGACACTATGAGAAAACAGGAGACATCATTAGATATTATGAGACAGGATGAGACACTACGAGACATTATAAATCCAATGGGACTGTATGAGACAGCACGAGACACTGACACAATAGGAGACATTGTAAGGCAGTATGAGACGCTATGAGACTCCATGAGATATTATGGGACATCATGAGACATCATGAGACAGCATGACACACTACGATACATTATGGATGCAATGTGACTATATGAGACAGCATGAGAAACTGCGACAATAGGAGACCACATGAGACATTATGAGACAGTATGAGACACTATGAGACAATAAGAGACATCATGAGACATTATGGGATATTATGAGACAGCATGAGATATGAGACACTATCAGACAATAGGAGACATCATGATATATTATGAGACAGCATGAGACACTACGAGACATTATAGATCCAATGGCACTGTATGAGACAGCATGAGACACTGACACAATAGGAGACATCGTTAGGCAGTATGAGACACTATGAGGCACTATGAGACACTATGAGATATTATGGGACATCATGAGACAGCATGACACACTACGAGACATTATCGATACAATGGGACTTTATGACACCGCATGAGACATGAGACACTATGAGACAATAGGAGACATCATGAGATATTATGGGACAGCATGAGACACTACGACACATTATAGATCCAATGGGACTGTATGAGACAGCATGAGACACTTACACCTTAGGAGACATTGTAAGGCAGTATGAGACACTATGAGACACCATGAGATATTATGGGACATCATGAGACATCATGAGACAGCATGACACAATACGAGACATTATGGATGCAATGGGACTATTGAGACAGCATGAGAAACTGACACAATAGGAGACCACATGAGACATTATGAGACAGTATGAGACAATATGAGACAATAAGAGACATCATGAGACATGAGACACTATGAGACAATAGGAGACATCATGAGATATTATGAGACAGCATGAGACACTATGAGACATTATAGATCCAATGGAACAGTATGAGACAGCATGAGACACTGACACAATAGGAGACATCGTGAGGCAGTATGAGACATTATGAGATATTATGGGACATCATGAGACATCATGAGACATCATGACACACTACGAGACATTATGGATGCAATGGGACTATATGAGACAGCATGAGAAACTGCGACAATAGGAGACCACATGAGACATTATGAGACAGTATGAGACACTATGAGACAATAAGAGACATCATGAGACATTATGGGATATTATGAGAGAGCGTGAGACATGAGACACTATGAGACAATAGGAGACATCATGAGATATTATGAGACAGCATGAGACACTACGAGACAATAGATCCAATGGCACTCTATGAGACAGCATGAGACACTGACACAATAGGAGACATCGTTAGGCAGTATGAGACACTATGAGGCACTATGAGATATTATGGGACATCATGAGACAGCATGACCCACTACGAGACATTATGGATGCAATGGGACTGTATGAGACATCATGAGACATGAGACAATAGGAGACATCATCGGACTTTATGGATGCAATGGCACTATATGAGACAGCATGAGATACTGAGACAATAGGAGACATCATCAGACATTAGGAGACATTATGGATGCAATGGGACTGAACTATTAGCCAATAAGAGACATCATGAGACATCACGAGACAGCATGAGACATTATGAGACACTATAAGATATCATGAGACATTATGAGACAGCATGAGACACTACGAGACATTATGGATGCAATGGGACTGTATGAGACAGCCTGAGAAACTGCGACAATAGGAGACAACATGAGACATTATGAGACAGTATGGGACACTATGAGACACTATGAGGTATTATGGGACATCATGAGACAGCATGACACACTACGAGACATTATTGATGCAATGGAACTGTATGAGACAGCATGAGACATGAGACACTATGAGAAAACAGGAGACATCATTACATATTATGAGACAGGAGGAGACACTACGAGACATTATAGATCCAATGGGACTGTATGAGACAGCATGAGACACTGACACAATAGGAGACATTGTAAGGCAGTATGAGACGCTATGAGACTCCATGAGATATTATGGGACATCATGAGACATCATGAGACATCATGACACACTACGAGACATTATGGATGCAATGAGAAACTGCGACAATAGGAGACCACATGAGACATTATGAGACAGTATGAGACACTATGAGACAATAAGAGACATCATGAGACATTATGGGATATTATGAGAGAGAATGAGACATGAGACACTATGAGACAATAGGAGACATCATGAGATATTATGAGACAGCATGAGACACTAACACAATAGGAGACATCGTGAGGCAGTATGAGACACTATGAGGCACTATGAGACACCATGAGATATTACGGGAGATCATGAGACAGCATGACACACTACGAGACATTATACATGCAATGGGACTGTATGAGACAGCATGCGACACTACGAGACAATAGGAGACATCATAAGACATTATGAGACAGCATGAGACACTATGAAACAATGAGAGACATCCTGAGACGTCATGAGACAGCATGAGACTCTAGGAGACATTATGGATCCAATGCGACTCTATGACACAGCATACGATACTGAGACAATAGGAGACATCATGAGACATTATGAGACATCATGAGACATTATGAGACAGCATGAGACACTATGAGACATTATAGATGCAATGGGACTGTATGAGACAGCATGAGACACTGAGACAATAGGAGACATCATGAGACATTATGAGACACTATGAGACATCATGAGACATTGTGAGACAGTATGAAACACTACTAGCCAATAAGAGACATCTGATGAGACAGCATGAGACATTATGAGACATTATGGATGAAATGGGACTGTATGAGACAGCATGAGACTATGAGATAATAGGAGACATCATCAGACATTATGGATGAAATGGGACTGTATGAGACAGCATGAGACACTATGAGACAATAGGAGACATCATCAGACATTATGAGACAGCATGAGACACTATGAAACAATGAGAGAGATCATGAGACGTCATGAGACAGCATGAAACTCTAGGAGACACTATGGATGCAATGCGACTCTACAACACAGCATAAGATACTGAGACAATCAATGGGAGACATCATGAGATATTATGAGACACTATGAGACATCATGAGATAATATGAGACACTATGAGACATCATGAGACAGCACGAAGTACTATCAGACATTATGGATGCAATGGCACTATATGAGACAGCATGAGATACTGAGACAATAGGAGACATCATTGGACATCATGAGACATTATGAGACAGCATGAGACATTACGAGACAGTATGGATGCGATGGGATTGTATGGTACAGCATGAGACACTGACACAATAGGAGACATCGTGCGGCAATATGAGACACTATGAGGCACTATTAGACACCATGAGATATTACGGGAAATCATGAGACAGCATGACACACTACGAGACATTATAGATGCAATGGGACTGTATAAGACAACATGAGGCATGAGACACTATGAGACAAGAGGAGACATCATGAGATATTATGAGACAGCATGAGACACTGACACAATAGGAGACATCGTGAGGCAGTATGAGACACTATGAGGCACTATGAGATATTATGGGACATCATGAGACAGCATGACACACTACGAGACATTATGGATGCGATGGAACTGTATGAGACAACATGACAAACTGCGACATGAGGAGACCACATGAGACATTATGAGACAGTATGAGACACTGTGAGACAATAAGAGACGTGAGACATTATGGGATATTATGAGACACCATGAGACATGAGACACTATGAGACAATAGGACACATCATGAGATATTTTGAGACAGCATGAGACAGCATGAGACACTACGAGACATTATAGATCCAATGGCACTGTATGAGACAGCATGAGACACTGACACAATAGGAGACATCGTGAGGCAGTATTAGACACTATGAGGCACTATGAGATATTGTGGGACATCATGAGACAGCATGACCCACTACGAGACATTATGGATGCAATGGGACTGTATGAGACAGCATGAGACATGAGACACTATGAGACAATAGGAGACATCATCAGACATTATGCATGAAATGGCACTGTATGAGACAGCATGAGACACTATGAGACAATAGGAAACATCATCAGACATTATGAGACAGCATGAGACACTATGAAACAATGAGAAAGATCATGAGACAGCATGAGACTCTAGGAGACACTATGGATGCAATGCGACTCTACGACACAGCATAAGATACTGAGACAATCAATAGGAGAGATCATGAGACAATATGAGACTCTACGAGACATCATGAGATATTGTGAGACAGCATGAGACACTACGAGACATTATAGATCCAATGGGACTGTATGAGACAGCATGAGACACTGACACAATAGGAGACATTGTAAGGCAGTATGAGACACTATGAGACACCATGAGATATTGTGGGACATCATGAGACAGCATGACACACTACGAGACATTATGGATGCAATGGGACTATATGAGACAGCATGAGAAACTGCGACAATAGGAGACCACATGTGACATTATGAGACAGTATGAGACACTATGAGACAATAAGAGACATCATGAGAGATATTATCAGACAGCATGAGACATGACACACTATGAGACAATAGGAGACATCATGAGCTCTTATGAGACAGCATGAGACACTACGAGACATTATAGATCCAATGGCACTGTATGAGACAGCATGAGACACTGACACAATAGGAGTCATCGTGAGGCAGTATGAGACACTATGAGGCACTCTGAGATATTGTGGGACATCATGAGACAGCATGAGACAGCATGACCCACTACGAGACATTTTGGATGCAATGGGACTGTATGAGTCAGCATGAGACATAAGACACTATGAGACAATATGAGACACTACGACACATCATGAGATATTGTGAGACAGCATGAGACACTACGAGACATTATGGATGCAATAGGACTATATGAGACACCATGAGAAACTGCGACATTAGGAGACATGTGACATTATGAGACAGTATGAGAAACTATGAGACAATAAGAGACATCATGAGAGATATTATCAGACAGCATGAGACATGAGACACTATGAGACAATAGGAGACATCATGAGATATTATGAGACAGCATGAGACACTGACACAATAAGAGACATCGTGAGGCAGTATGAGACACTATGAGGCACTATGAGACATTATGAGGTATTATGGGACATCATGAGACAGCATAACCCACTACGAGACATTATGGATGCAATGGGACTGTATGTGACAGCATGAGACATGAGACACTATGAGACAATAGGAGACATCATCAGGCATTATGGATGAAATGGCACTGTATGAGACAGCATGAGACACTATGAGACAATAGGAAACTTCATCAGACATTATCAGACAGCATGAGACACTATGAAACAATGAGAGAGATCATGAGACGTCATGAGACAGCATGAGACTCTAGGAGACACTATGGATGCAATGCGACTCTACGACATAGCATTAGATACTGAGACAATCAATAGGAGACATCATGAGACAATATGAGACACTACGAGACATCATGAGATATTGTGAGACAGCATGAGACACTACGAGACATTATAGATCCAATGGGACTGTATGAGACAGCATGAGACACTGACACAATAGGAGACATTGTAAGGCAGTATGAGACACTATGAGACACCATGAGATATTGTGGGACATCATGAGACAGCATGACACACTACGAGACATTATGGATGCAATGGGACTATATGAGACAGCATGAGAAACTGCGACAATAGGAGACCACGTGACATTATGAGACAGTATGAGACACTATGAGACAATAAGAGACATCATGAGAGATATTATCAGACAGCATGAGACATGACACACTATGAGACAATAGGAGACATCATGAGCTCTTATGAGACAGCATGAGACACTACGAGACATTATAGATCCAATGGCACTGTATGAGACAGCATGAGACACTGACACAATAGGAGTCATCGTGAGGCAGTATGAGACACTATGAGGCACTCTGAGATATTGTGGGACATCATGAGACAGCATGAGACAGCATGACCCACTACGAGACATTTTGGATGCAATGGGACTGTATGAGTCAGCATGAGACATGAGACACTATGAGACAATATGAGACACTACGACACATCATGAGATATTGTGAGACAGCATGAGACACTACGAGACATTATGGATGCAATAGGACTATATGAGACTGCATGAGAAACTGCGACATTAGGAGACATGTGACATTATGAGACAGTATGAGACACTATGAGACAATAAGAGACATCATGAGAGATATTATCAGACAGCATGAGACATGAGACACTATGAGACAATAGGAGACATCATGAGATATTATGAGACAGCATGAGACACTGACACAATAAGAGACATCGTGAGGCAGTATGAGACACTATGAGGCACTATGAGACATTATGAGATATTATGGGACATCATGAGACAGCATAACCCACTACGAGACATTATGGATGCAATGGGACTGTATGTGACAGCATGAGACATGAGACACTATGAGACAATAGGAGACATCATCAGGCATTATGGATGAAATGGCACTGTATGAGACAGCATGAGACACTATGAGACAATAGGAAACTTCATCAGACATTATGAGACAGCATGAGACACTATGAAACAATGAGAGAGATCATGAGACGTCATGAGACAGCATGAGACTCTAGGAGACACTATGGATGCAATGCGACTCTACGACATAGCATTAGATACTGAGACAATCAATAGGAGACATCATGAGACAATATGAGACACTACGAGACATCATGAGATATTGTGAGACAGCATGAGACACTACGAGACATTATAGATCCAATGGGACTGTATGAGACAGCATGAGACACTGACACAATAGGAGACATTGTAAGGCAGTATGAGACACTATGAGACACCATGAGATATTGTGGGACATCATGAGACAGCATGACACACTACGAGACATTATGGATGCAATGGGACTATATGAGACAGCATGAGAAACTGCGACAATAGGAGACCACGTGACATTATGAGACAGTATGAGACACTATGAGACAATAAGAGACATCATGAGAGATATTATCAGACACCATGAGACATGACACACTATGAGACAATAGGAGACATCATGAGCTCTTATGAGACAGCATGAGACACTACGAGACATTATAGATCCAATGGCACTGTATGAGACAGCATGAGACACTGACACAATAGGAGTCATCGTGAGGCAGTATGAGACACTATGAGGCACTATGAGATATTGTGGGACATCATGAGACAGCATGAGACAGCATGACCCACTACGAGACATTATGGATGCAATGGGACTGTATGAGTCAGCATGAGACATGAGACACTATGAGACAATAGGAGACATCATCAGACATTATGGATGAAATGGCACTGTATGAGACAGCATGAGACACTATGAGACAATAGGAAACATCATCAGACATTATGAGACAGCATGAGACACTATGAAACAATGAGAGAGATCATGAGACAGCATGAGACTCTAGGAGACACTATGGATGCAATGCGACTCTACGACACAGCATAAGATACTGAGACAATCAATAGGAGACATCATGAGACAATATGAGACACTACGACACATCATGAGATATTGTTAGACAGCATGAGACACTACGAGACATTATGGATGCAATAGGACTATATGAGACAGCATGAGAAACTGCGACCTTAGGAGACATGTGACATTATGAGACAGTATGAGACACTATGAGACAATAAGAGACATCATTAGAGATATTATCAGACAGCATGAGACATGAGACACTGTGAGACAATAGGAGACATCATGAGATATTATGAGACAGCATGAGACACTGACACAATAGGAGACATCGTGAGGCAGTATGAGACACTGAGGAACTATGAGACATTATGAGATATTATGGGACATCATGAGACAGCATAACCCACTACGAGACATTATGGATGCAATGGGACTGTATGAGACAGCATGAGACATGAGACACTATGAGACAATAGGAGACATCATCAGGCATTATATGAGACAGCATGAGACACTATGAGACAATAGGAAACTTCATCAGACATTATGAGACAGCATGAGACACTATGAAACAATGAGAGAGATCATGAGACGTCATGAGACAGCATGAGACTCTAGGAGACACTATGGATGCAATGCGACTCTACAACATAGCATTAGATACTGAGACAATCAATAGGAGACATCATGAGACAATATCAGACACTACGAGACATCATGAGACATTGTGAGACAGCATGAGACACTACGAGACATTATAGATCCAATGGGACTGTATGAGACAGCATGAGACACTGACACAATGGGAGACATTGTAAGGCAGTATGAGACACTATGAGACAACATGAGATATTGTGGGACATCATGAGACAGCATGACACACTACGAGACATTATGGATGCAATGGGACTATATGAGACAGCATGAGAAACTGCGACAATAGGAGACCACATGTGACATTATGAGACAGTATGAGACACTATGAGACAATAAGAGACATCATGAGAGATATTATCAGACAGCATGAGACATGACACACTATGAGACAATAGGAGACATCATGAGCTATTATGAGACAGCATGAGACACTACGAGACATTATAGATCCAATGGCACTGTATGAGACAGGATGAGACACTGACACAATAGGAGACATCGTGAGGCAGTATGAGACACTATGAGGCACTATGAGATATTGTGGGACATCATGAGACAGCATGAGACAGCATGACCCACTACGAGACATTATGGATGCAATGGGACTGTATGAGACAGCATGAGACATGAGACACTATGAGACAATAGGAGACATCATCAGACATTATGGATGAAATGGCACTGTATGAGACAGCATGAGACACTATGAGACAATAGGAAACATCATCAGACATTATGAGACTGCATGAGACACTATGAAACAATGAGAGAGATCATGAGACAGCATGAGACTCTAGGAGACACTATGGATGCAATGCGACTCTACGACACAGCATAAGATACTGAGACAATCAATAGGAGACATCATGAGACAATATGAGACACTACGACACATCAGGAGATATTGTGAGACAGCATGAGACACTACGAGACATTATAGATCCAATGGGACTGTATGAGACAGCATGAGACACTGACACATTAGGAGACATTGTAAGGCAGTATGAGACACTATGAGACATCATGAGATATTATGGGACATCATGAGACATCATGAGACAGCATGACACACTACGAGACATTATGGATGCAATGGGACTATATGAGACAGCATGAGAAACTTCGACAATAGGAGACCACATGTGACATTGTGAGACAGTATGAGACACTATGAGACAATAAGAGACATCATGAGATATTATGAAACAGCATGAGACACTACGAGACATTATAGATCCAATGGCACTGTATCAGACAGCATGAGACACTGACACAATAGGAGACATCGTGAGGCAGTATGAGACACTATGAGGCACTATGAGACATTATGAGATATTATGGGACATCATGAGACAGCATGACCCACTACGAGACATTATGGATGCAATGGGACTGTATGAGACAGCATGAGACATGAGACACTATGAGACAATAGGAGACATCATCAGACATTATGGATGAAATGGCACTGTATGAGACAGCATGAGACACTATGAGACAATAGGAAACATCATCAGACATTATGAGACAGCATGAGATACTATGAAACAATGAGAGAGATCATGAGACGTCATGAGACAGCATGAGACTCTAGGAGACACTATGGATGCAATGCGACTCTACGACACAGCATAAGATACTGAGACAATCAATAGGAGACATCATGAGACAATATGAGACACTACGAGACATCATGAGATATTGTGAGACAGCATGAGACACTACGAGACATTATAGATCCAATGGGACTGTATGAGACAGCATGAGACACTGACACAATAGGAGACATCGGGAGGCAGTATGAGACACTATGAGGCACTATGAGGCACTATGAGACACTATGAGATATTGTAGGACATCGTGAGACAGCATGACACACTACGAGACATTATGGATGCAATGGGACTGTATGAGACATCATGAGACATGAGACAATATGAGACAAGAGGAGACATCATCAGACATTATGGATGAAATGGCACTGTATGAGACAGCATGAGACACTATGAGACAATAGGAAACATCATCAGACATTATGAGACAGCATGAGACACTATGAAACAATGAGAGAGATCATGAGACGTCATGAGACAGCATGAGACTCTAGGAGACGCTATGGATGCAATGCGACTCTACGACACAGCATAAGATACTGAGACAATCAATAGGAGACATCATGAGACAATATGAGACACTACGACACATCAGGAGATATTGTGAGACAGCATGAGACACTACGAGACATTATAGATCCAATGGGACTGTATGAGACAGCATGAGACACTGACACATTAGGAGACATTGTAAGGCAGTATGAGACACTATGAGACATCATGAGATATTATGGGACATCATGAGACATCATGAGACAGCATGACACACTACGAGACATTATGGATGCAATGGGACTATATGAGACAGCATGAGAAACTTCGACAATAGGAGACCACATGTGACATTGTGAGACAGTATGAGACACTATGAGACAATAAGAGACATCATGAGATATTATGAAACAGCATGAGACACTACGAGACATTATAGATCCAATGGCACTGTATCAGACAGCATGAGACACTGACACAATAGGAGACATCGTGAGGCAGTATGAGACACTATGAGGCACTATGAGACATTATGAGATATTATGGGACATCATGAGACAGCATGACCCACTACGAGACATTATGGATGCAATGGGACTGTATGAGACAGCATGAGACATGAGACACTATGAGACAATAGGAGACATCATCAGACATTATGGATGAAATGGCACTGTATGAGACAGCATGAGACACTATGAGACAATAGGAAACATCATCAGACATTATGAGACAGCATGAGATACTATGAAACAATGAGAGAGATCATGAGACGTCATGAGACAGCATGAGACTCTAGGAGACACTATGGATGCAATGCGACTCTACGACACAGCATAAGATACTGAGACAATCAATAGGAGACATCATGAGACAATATGAGACACTACGAGACATCATGAGATATTGTGAGACAGCATGAGACACTACGAGACATTATAGATCCAATGGGACTGTATGAGACAGCATGAGACACTGACACAATAGGAGACATCGGGAGGCAGTATGAGACACTATGAGGCACTATGAGGCACTATGAGACACTATGAGATATTGTAGGACATCGTGAGACAGCATGACACACTACGAGACATTATGGATGCAATGGGACTGTATGAGACATCATGAGACATGAGACAATATGAGACAAGAGGAGACATCATCAGACATTATGGATGAAATGGCACTGTATGAGACAGCATGAGACACTATGAGACAATAGGAAACATCATCAGACATTATGAGACAGCATGAGACACTATGAAACAATGAGAGAGATCATGAGACGTCATGAGACAGCATGAGACTCTAGGAGACGCTATGGATGCAATGCGACTCCACGACACAGCATAAGATACTGAGACAATCAATAGGAGACATCATGAGACAATATGAGACACTACGAGACATCATGAGATATTGTGAGACAGCATGAGACACTACGAGACATTATAGATCCAATGGGACTGTATGAGACAGCATGAGACAGTGACACAATAGGAGACATTGTAAGGCAGTATCAGACACTATGAGACACCATGAGATATTATGGGACATCATGAGACATCATGAGACATCATGAAACACTACGAGACATTATGGATGCAATGGGACTATATGAGACAGCATGAGAAACTGCAATAATAGGAGACCACATGAGACATTATGAGACAGTATGAGACACTATGAGACAATAAGAGACATCATCACAGATATTATCAGACAGCACGAGACGTGACACACTATGAGACAATAGGAGACATCATGAGCTATTATGAGACAGCATGAGACACTACGAGACATTATAGATCCAATGGCACTGTATGAGACAGGATGAGACACTGACACAATAGGAGACATCGTGAGGCAGTATGAGACACTATGAGGCACTATGAGACATTATGAGATATTATGGGACATCATGAGACAGCATGACCCACTACGAGACATTATGGATGCAATGGGACTGTATGAGACATCATGAGACATGAGACACTATGAGACAATAGGAGACATTATCAGACATTATGGATGAAATGGCACTGTATGAGACAGCATGAGACACTATGAGACAATAGGAAACATCATCAGACATTATGAGACAGCATGAGATACTATGAAACAATGAGAGAGATCATGAGACGTCATGAGACAGCATGAGACTCTAGGAGACACTATGGATGCAATGCGACTCTACGACACAGCATAAGATACTGAGACAATCAATAGGAGACATCATGAGACAATATGAGACACTACGAGACATCATGAGATATTGTGAGACAGCATGAGACACTACGAGACATTATAGATCCAATGGGACTCTATGAGACAGCATGAGACACTGACACAATAGGAGACATCGGGAGGCAGTATGAGACACTATGAGGCACTATGAGGCACTATGAGACACTATGAGATATTGTAGGACATCGTGAGACAGCATGACACACTACGAGACATTATGGATGCAATGGGACTGTATGAGACATCATGAGACATGAGACAATATGAGACAAGAGGAGACATCATCAGACATTATGGATGAAATGGCACTGTATGAGACAGCATGAGACACTATGAGACAATAGGAAACATCATCAGACATTATGAGACAGCATGAGACACTATGAAACAATGAGAGAGATCATGAGACGTCATGAGACAGCATGAGACTCTAGGAGACGCTATGGATGCAATGCGACTCCACGACACAGCATAAGATACTGAGACAATCAATAGGAGACATCATGAGACAATATGAGACACTACGAGACATCATGAGATATTGTGAGACAGCATGAGACACTACGAGACATTATAGATCCAATGGGACTGTATGAGACAGCATGAGACAGTGACACAATAGGAGACATTGTAAGGCAGTATGAGACACTATGAGACACCATGAGATATTATGGGACATCATGAGACATCATGAGACATCATGAAACACTACGAGACATTATGGATGCAATGGGACTATATGAGACAGCATGAGAAACTGCAATAATAGGAGACCACATGAGACATTATGAGACAGTATGAGACACTATGAGACAATAAGAGACATCATGAGAGATATTATCAGACAGCATGAGACATGACACACTATGAGACAATAGGAGACATCATGAGCTATTATGAGACAGCATGAGACACTACGAGACATTATAGATCCAATGGCACTGTATGAGACAGGATGAGACACTGACACAATAGGAGACATCGTGAGGCAGTATGAGACACTATGAGGCACTATGAGATATTGTGGGACATCATCAGACAGCATGAGACAGCATGACCCACTACGAGACATTATGGATGCAATGGGACTGTATGAGACAGCATGAGACATGAGACACTATGAGACAATAGGAGACATCATCAGACATTATGGATGAAATGGCACTGTATGAGACAGCATGAGACACTATGAGACAATAGGAAACATCATCAGACATTATGAGACTGCATGAGACTCTAGGAGACACTATGGACGCAATGCGACTCTACGACACAGCATAAGATACTGAGACAATCAATAGGAGACATCATGAGACAATATGAGACACTACGACACATCAGGAGATATTGTGAGACAGCATGAGACACTACGAGACATTATAGATCCAATGGGACTGTATGAGACAGCATGAGACACTGACACATTAGGAGACATTGTAAGGCAGTATGAGACACTATGAGACATCATGAGATATTATGGGACATCATGAGACATCATGAGACAGCATGACACACTACGAGACATTATGGATGCAATGGGACTATATGAGACAGCATGAGAAACTTCGACAATAGGAGACCACATGTGACATTGTGAGACAGTATTAGACTCTATGAGACAATAAGAGACATCATGAGATATTATGAAACAGCATGAGACACTACGAGACATTATAGATCCAATGGCACTGTATCAGACAGCATGAGACACTGACACAATAGGAGACATCGTGAGGCAGTATGAGACACTATGAGGCACTATGAGACATTATGAGATATTATGGGACATCATGAGACAGCATGACCCACTACGAGACATTATGGATGCAATGGGACTGTATGAGACAGCATGAGACATGAGACACTATGAGACAATAGGAGACATCATCAGACATTATGGATGAAATGGCACTGTATGAGACAGCATGAGACACTATGAGACAATAGGAAACATCATCAGACATTATGAGACTGCATGAGACACTATGAAACAATGAGAGAGATCATGAGACAGCATGAGACTCTAGGAGACACTATGGACGCAATGCGACTCTACGACACAGCATAAGATACTGAGACAATCAATAGGAGACATCATGAGACAATATGAGACACTACGACACATCAGGAGATATTGTGAGACAGCATGAGACACTACGAGACATTATAGATCCAATGGGACTGTATGAGACAGCATGAGACACTGACACATTAGGAGACATTGTAAGGCAGTATGAGACACTATGAGACATCATGAGATATTATGGGACATCATGAGACATCATGAGACAGCATGACACACTACGAGACATTATGGATGCAATGGGACTATATGAGACAGCATGAGAAACTTCGACAATAGGAGACCACATGTGACATTGTGAGACAGTATGAGACACTATGAGACAATAAGAGACATCATGAGATATTATGAGACAGCATGAGACACTACGAGACATTATAGATCCAATGGCACTGTATCAGACAGCATGAGACACTGACACAATAGGAGACATCGTGAGGCAGTATGAGACACTATGAGGCACTATGAGACATTATGAGATATTATGGGACATCATGAGACAGCATGACCCACTACGAGACATTATGGATGCAATGGGACTGTATGAGACATCATGAGACATGAGACACTATGAGACAATAGGAGACATCATCAGACATTATGGATGAAATGGCACTGTATGAGACAGCATGAGACACTATGAGACAATAGGAAACATCATCAGACATTATGAGACAGCATGAGATACTATGAAACAATGAGAGAGATCATGAGACGTCATGAGACAGCATGAGACTCTAGGAGACACTATGGATGCAATGCGACTCTACGACACAGCATAAGATACTGAGACAATCAATAGGAGACATCATGAGACAATATGAGACACTACGAGACATCATGAGATATTGTGAGACAGCATGAGACACTACGAGACATTATAGATCCAATGGGACTGTATGAGACAGCATGAGACACTGACACAATAGGAGACATCGGGAGGCAGTATGAGACACTATGAGGCACTATGAGGCACTATGAGACACTATGAGATATTGTAGGACATCGTGAGACAGCATGACACACTACGAGACATTATGGATGCAATGGGACTGTATGAGACATCATGAGACATGAGACAATATGAGACAAGAGGAGACATCATCAGACATTATGGATGAAATGGCACTGTATGAGACAGCATGAGACACTATGAGACAATAGGAAACATCATCAGACATTATGAGACAGCATGAGACACTATGAAACAATGAGAGACATCCTGAGACGTCATGAGACAGCATTAGACTCTAGGAGACGCTATGGATGCAATGCGACTCCACGACACAGCATAAGATACTGAGACAATCAATAGGAGACATCATGAGACAATATGAGACACTACGAGACATCATGAGATATTGTGAGACAGCATGAGACACTACGAGACATTATAGATCCAATGGGACTGTATGAGACAGCATGAGACAGTGACACAATAGGAGACATTGTAAGGCAGTATGAGACACTATGAGACACCATGAGATATCATGGGACATCATGAGACATCATGAGACATCATGAAACACTACGAGACATTATGGATTCACGAGACAGCATGAGACTCTAGGAGACATTATGGATCTAATGCGACTCTATGACACAGCATACGATACTGAGACAATAGGAGACATCATGAGACATTATGAGACACCATGAGACATTATGAGACAGCATGA
Source organism: Agelas oroides (assembly GCA_949130485.1). Classification (NCBI taxonomy): domain Eukaryota; kingdom Metazoa; phylum Porifera; class Demospongiae; order Agelasida; family Agelasidae; genus Agelas; species Agelas oroides. Next base: position 6,738,587 of record OX422188.1, read on the forward strand.
GACACTACGAGACATTATAGATGCAATGGGACTGTATGAGACAGCATGAGACAGCATGAGACACTGAGACAATAGGAGACATCATGAGACAATATGAGACACTATGAGACATTACGAGACATTGTGAGACAGTATGAAACACTACTAGCCAATAAGAGACATCATGAGACATGATCAGACAGCATGAGACATTATGAGACATTATGGATGAAATGGGACTGTATGAGACAGCATGATACACTATGAGACAATAGGAGACATCATGAGACATTATGGATGAATTGGGACCGTATGAGACAGAATGAGACACTATGAGACAATAGGAGACATCATCAGACATTATGAGACAGAATAAGACATTATGGACGCAATGGGACTGTATGAGACAGCATGAGACACTGAGACAACAGGAGACATCATGAGACATTATGAGACACTATGAGACATCATGAGACATTGTGAGACAGCATGAGACACTAAGAGACATTATAGATCCAATGGGACTGTATGAGACAGCATGAGACACTGACACAATAGGAGACATCGTGAGGCAGTATGAGACACTATCAGGCACTATTAGACACCATGAGATATTATGGGACATTACGAGACAGCATGACACACTACCAGACATTATGGATGCAATGGGACTGTTTGAGACAACATGAGACATGAGACACTATGAGACAAGAGGAGACATCATGAAATATTATGAGACAGCACGAGACACTATCAGCCAATAAGAGACATCATGAGACATCATGAGACAGCATGAGACATTACGAGACAGTATGGATGCGATGGGATTGTATGATACAGCATGAGACACTGACACAATAGGAGACATCGTGCGGTAATATGAGACACTATGAGGCACTATGAGACACCATGAGATATTACGGGAGATCATGAGACAGCATGACACACTATGAGACATTATAGATGCAATGGGACTGTATAAGACAACATGAGGCATGAGACACTATGAGACAAGAGGAGACATCATGAGATATTATGAGACAGCATGAGACACTGACACAATAGGAGACATCGTGAGGCAGTATGAGACACTATGAGACATTATAGATCCAATGGGACTGTATGAGACAGCATGCGACACTACGAGACAATAGGAGACATCATAAGACATTATGAATGAATGAATGAATCTTTTTAAGTCTCGTCCCTAGGACAGCAGGCCACCTTTGGCCCATGAGACTAGAACACAGTACACCGCAAACACAGAAAGTTATCACAACACACAAGTAACACTATAGTGTCTCCGATTTTAGCCGTGAACGAGTTCGTCTAGCAATTGGTGTGGGGAACTGACATTTTCCTTTCCTTATGGAGAACTGAGGACCATTTTCATTCTGAAAGTACACAATTTTCTTGCATCTCTCCATTTCTTTTATACCTAGCTCCTTTCCATAGTTAGTCACAACAATTGGCACCCATTCTTTCACTCCATTCTTTTCAAAGCTTACACCTGTTGTATCATCTTTGGCCTCATACACAATATTGCGTGATCCTTGCAGTACCTCACCAAGGGAGCGGTCATCTTCATGCTCAGGGTCACCTGACTGATACAGTTCATCACCTCCTTTAAAACCTGCATCTTCTGGGCTCCTGTCCGCATCCTTTCCGTCATCACTGGATTGAGAATGAAGAGGTGCCAACGGTTGGGGTGCACTAATTGGAGCTGCCGGAGATTCCTGACTTCTTCCAATAACAGCAGTGGCGTACTCTTGCCTTTCCTGGCTGCTTTTCTTTTCCAGAAAGTTTTTCAGCCGCTGTTTACTTCTTCTCCAGCTAGAAGGCGAGCGTTGCTTTTTGATATGTGCTCGAGGTCCGAGGTGCGATATTGAGGTCGCCGGTTGAGGTGGGAATTCCGACCGAATTGGTGCTTCGACCACTTCTGGCTTCCAGAGCAGCTTCACACTAGTTATTTCTCCGTTGTCCCAGACACTCCAAGACAGCTTCTTTCCAGAAGTGAGCGCTTCGGAAATCACAACTCGCAGCACTTCTGGTAGGGCGTCCATCTTGGTGCACGTATAGACAATTTTCCGTTTTCACCACTTTATGAGACAGCATGAGACACTATGAAACAATGAGAGACATCCTGAGACGTCATGAGACAGCATGAGACTCTAGGAGACATTATGGATCCAATGCGACTCTATGACACAGCATACGATACTGAGACAATAGGAGACATCATGAGACATTATGAGACATCATTAGACATTATGAGACAGCATGAGACACTATGAGACATTATAGATGCAATGGGACTGTATGGGACAGCATGAGACACTGAGACAATAGGAGACATCATGAGACATTATGAGACACTATGAGACATCATGAGACATTGTGAGACAGTATGAAACACTACTAGCCAATAAGAGACATCTGATGAGACAGCATGAGACATTATGAGACATTATGGATGAAATGAGACTGTATGAGACAGCATGAGACACTATGAGATAATAGGAGACATCATCAGACATTATGGATGAAATGGGACTGTATGAGACAGCATGAGACACTATGAGACAATAGGAGACATCATCAGACATTATGAGACAGCACAGGGCCGTAGCTATCAAATTTGGAGTGGTCTGGTTAGTGGTACGCACGCAAGAGCTAGGGGGGTCTGGGGGCATGCCCCCCCAGAAAATGTTGGGAATTTAGAGTCTATGAGGTTGCTTCTGAGACCATTTTTGGGCCAAAACGATGCTTATCGGAGGCCAGACGACAGAGTTTTACATGCATGAACATCTACCCTTTCTTCCCGTTGCGCCATATAGCACTGCATGGTTTCGGCTTTCCGATCGTTCGCTAATCTCCCAAGCCACACCCTTCGCAGATCATTCGGTTGGAAGAATGGAACTGAATTGTTGGAAGACTCGGTCTTTCGCACTGTTCGCAGCCATCTCGTATTAGTTGCAACATGTCACCACGCTGTGTGCGTGCCATGGGCGTTTGCCGAGCATTGGCCCTATTTGGCGACGCCAAGCAAGCCACGGTGAGGGAAAAAGTGGTCCGGTTGGAACCGGACTAACCGGACCGGTGGCTACGGCCCTGCAGCATGAGACACTATGAAACAATGAGAGAGATCATGAGACGTCATGAGACAGCATGAGACTCTAGGAGACACTATGGATGCAATGCGACTCTACGACACAGCATAAGATACTGAGACAATCAATAGGAGACATCATGAGATATCAGGGCCGTAGGAGCAGGTCCGGCAGGTCCGGTGGCCGCCGGACCAATCTCAGCGCACAAAACGTGGGTGTGGCTGAAGCGCTGCAGCACAGCTGCAATGACTTCAGCCACACCCACATGTTTACAACCCCACGTGTAACAGCCGCGACGTCCATACGCGCGCGCAACATGGCCGAGTCGCAGTTCTAAAGCGTTTCAACTTTCCAAAGCGACAGTTTGGTACAAACGGCGAGGAGAGGAGTTTCCGGGCTGAATGGTGTGACACTTTCAGCTGGCTCCGCTATGATGTCAAAACCGACGCTGCATTCTGCTACCTTTGTATGCGCTGTGAGGCTGAGAAAAAGCAACTCTTGCTCTTTCTCCCCAACATTGCACCAGAAGCGATCTTAGAATGTCTGAAATCAAAAATTTTCCTGGGGAAGCATGCCCCCAGACCCCCCTAGTGGCAACAGTTTATCGCCTGACCAACTAAATATTCCTTCCTACGGGCCTGGATATTATGAGACACTATGAGACATCATGACATAATATGAGACGTTATGAGACATCAAGAGACAGCACGAAGTACTATGAGACATTATGGATGCAATGGCACTATATGAGACAGCATGAGATACTGAGACAATAGGAGACATCATTGGACATTATGAGACATTATGGATGCAATGGGACTGAACTATTAGCCAATAAGAGACATCATGAAACATTATGACACACTATGAGACATCCTGAGACATTAACAGCATGAGACACTATGAGACATCATGGGATATTATAAGACAGCATGAGACATGAGACACTATGAGAAAACAAGAGACATCATGAGATATTATGAGACAGGATGAGACACTACGAGACATTATAGATCCAATGGGACTGTATGAGACAGCATGAGACACTGACACAATAGGAGACATCGTGAGGCAGTATGAGACACTAAGGGGCACTATGAGATATTATGGGACATCATGAGACAGTGTGACATACTACGAGACATTATGGATGCAATGGGACTGTATGAGACAGCATGAGAAACTGCGACATGAGGAGACCACGTGAGACATTATGAGACAGTATGAGACACTATCAGACAATAAGGGACATCATGAGACATTATGAGACAGCATGAGACAATACGAGACATTATGGATGCAATGGGACTGTATGAGACAGCATGAGAAACTGCGACATGAGGTGACCACGTGAGACATTATGAGACAGTATGAGACACTATGAGACAGTAAGAGACATCATGAGACATTATGAGACAGCATGAGACAATACGAGACATTATGGATGCAATGGGACTGTATGAGACAGCATGAGAAACTGCGACATGAGGAGACCACGTGAGACATTATGAGACAGTATGAGACACTATGAGACAATAAGAGACATCATGAGACATTATGAGACAGCATGAGACAATACGAGACATTTTGGATGCGAAGGGACTGTATGATACAGCATGAGACATGAGACACTATGAGACAATAGGAGACATCATGAGATATTATGAGACTGCATGAAACACTACGAGACATAATAGACCCAATGGGACTATAGGGGACAGCATGAGATATTGTCATCATTGTCACGAGACAGCATGACACACTACGAGACATTATGGATGCAATGGGACTATAGGGCACAGCATGAGAAACTGCGACAATAGGAGACCACATGAGACATTATGAGACAGTATTAGACACTATGAGACAATAAGAGACATTATGAGACAGCATGAGACATTACGAGACATTATGGATGAGATGGGACTGTATGATAGAGCATGGGACAGCATGACACACTACCAGACATTATGGATGCAATGGGACTGTTTGAGACAACATGAGACATGAGACACTATGAGACAAGAGGAGACATCATGAAATATTATGAGACAGCACGAGACACTATCAGCCAATAAGAGACATCATGAGACATCATGAGACAGCATGAGACATTACGAGACAGTATGGATGCGATGGGATTGTATGATACAGCATGAGACACTGACACAATAGGAGACATCGTGCGGTAATATGAGACACTATGAGGCACTATGAGACACCATGACATATTACGGGAGATCATGAGACAGCATGACACACTACGAGACATTATAGATGCAATGGGACTGTATAAGACAACATGAGGCATGAGACACTATGAGACAAGAGGAGACATCATGAGATATTATGAGACAGCATGAGACACTGACACAATAGGAGACATCGTGAGGCTGTATGAGACACTACGAGGCACTATGAGATATTATGGGACATCATGATACAGCATGACACACTACGAGACATTATAGATCCAATGGGACTGTATGAGACAGTATGAGACATTATGAGACAGCATGAGACACTACGAGACATTATAGATCCAATGGGACTGTATGAGACAGCATACGACACTACGAGACAATAGGAGACATCATAAGACATTATGAGACAGCATGAGACACCATGAAACAATGAGAGACATCCTGAGACGTCATGAGACAGCATGAGACTCTAGGAGACATTATCGATCAATGAGACTCTATGACACAGCATACGATACTGAGACAATAGGAGACATCATGAGACATGAGACACTACGAGACATTATAGATCCAATGGGACTGTATGAGACAGCATGCGACACTACGAGACAATAGGAGACATCATAAGACATTATGAGACAGCATGAGACACTATGAAACAATGAGAGACATCCTGAGACGTCATGAGACAGCATGAGACTCTAGGAGACATTATGGATCCAATGCGACTCTATGACACAGCATACAATACTGAGACAATAGTAGACATCATGAGACATAATGAGACATCATGAGACATTATGAGACAGCATGAGACACTATGAGACATTATAGATGCAATGGGACTGTATGAGACAGCATGAGACACAATGAGACATTAGGAGACATCATCAGACAATATGAGACAGCATGAGACACTATGAAACAATGAGAGAGATCATGAGACGTCATGAGACAGCATGAAACTCTAGGAGACACTATGGATGCAATGCGACTCTATGACACAGCATAAGATACTGAGACAATCAATAGGAGACATCATGAGATATTATGAGCCACTATGAGACATCATGAGATAATATGGGACACTATGACACATCATGAGACATCATGAGACAGCACGAAGTACTATGAGACATTATGGATGCAATGGCACTATATGAGACAGCATGAGATACTGAGACAATATTGGACATCATGAGACATTATGAGACAGTATGAGACATTACAAGACAGTATGGATGCGATGGGATTGTATGATACAGCATGAGACACTGACACAATAGGAGACATCGTGCGGTAATATGAGACACTATGAGGCACTATGAGACACCATGAGATAATACTGGAAATCATGAGACAGCATGACACACTACGAGACATTATAGATGCAATGGGACTGTATAAGACAACATGAGGCATGAGACACTATGAGAAAAGAGGAGACATCATGAGATATTATGAGACAGCATGAGACACTGACACAATAGGAGACATCGTGAGGCAGTATGAGACACTATGAGGCACAATGAGATATTATGGGACATCATGAGACAGCATGACACACTACGAGACATTATTGATGCAATGGAACTGTATGAGACAGCATAACAAACTGCGACATGAGGAGACCACATGAGACATTATGAGACAGTATGAGACACTATGAGACAATAAGAGACATCATGAGACATTATGGGATATTATGAGACACCATGAGACATGAGACACTATGAGACAATAGGACACATCATGAGATATTATGAGACAGCATGAGACACTACGAGACATTATAGATACAATGGCACTGTATGAGACAGCATGAGACACTGACACAATAGGAGACATCGTGAGGCAGTATGAGACACTATGGGGCACTATGAGATTATGGGACAACATGAGACAGTGTGACACACTACGAGACATTATGGATGCAATGGGACTGTATGAGACAGCAGGAGAAACTGCGACATGAGGAGACCACGTGAGACATTATGAGACAGTATGAGACAATATGAGACAATAAGAGACATCATGAGACATTATGAGACAGCATGAGACAATACGAGACATTTTGGATGCGAAGGGACTGTATGATACAGCATGGGACAATGACACAATAGGAGACATTGTGAGGCAGTATGAGACACTATGAGGCACTATGAGACACCATGAGATATTATGGGAGATCATGAGCCAGCATGACAACTACGAGATATTATGGATGGAATGGGACTGTATGAGACAGCATGAGAGACTGTGACAATAGGAGACCAGATTAGACATTATGAGACAGTATGAGACACTAGGAGACAATAAGGGACATCATGAGTCATTATTATGCGACAGCATGAGACATGAGACACTATTGGACAATAGGAGACATCATGAGATATTTTGAGACAGCATGAGACACTACGAGACATTATAGATCTAATGGCACTGCATTAGACAGCATGAGACACTGACACAATAAGAGACATCGTTAGGTCGTATGAGACACTATGAGGCACTATGAGACACTATTAGATATTATGGGACATCATGAGACAGCATGAGACACTACGAGACAATAGGAGACATCATAAGACATTATGAGACAGCATGAGACACTATGAAACAATGAGAGACATCCTGAGACGTCACGAGACAGCATGAGACTCTAGGAGACATTATGGATCCAATGCGACTCTATGACACAGCATACGATACTGAGACAATAGGAGACATCATGAGACACCATGAGACATTATGAGACAGCATGAGACACTACGAGACATTATAGATGCAATGGGACTGTATGAGACAGCATGAGACACTGAGACAATAGGAGACATCATGAGACAATATGAGACACTATGAGACATTATGAGACATTGTGAGACAGTATGAAACACTACTAGCCAATAAGAGACATCATGAGACATGATCAGACAGCATGAGACATTATGAGACATTATGGATGAAATGGGACTGTATGAGACAGCATGAGACACTATGAGACAATAGGAGACATCATCTGACATTATGGATGAATTGGAACCGTATGAGACAGCATGAGACACTATGAGACAATAGGAGACATCATCAGACATTATGAGACAGAATAAGACATGATGGACGCAATGGGACTGTATGAGACAGCATGAGACACTGAGACAACAGGAGACATCATGAGACATTATGAGACACTATGAGACATCATGAGACATTGTGAGACAGCATGAGACACTAAGAGACATTATAGATCCAATGGGACTGTATGAGACAGCATGAGACACTGACACAATAGGAGACATCGTGAGGCAGTATGAGACACTATCAGGCACTATTAGACACCATGAGATATTATGGGACATTACGAGACAGCATGACACACTACCAGACATTATGGATGCAATGGGACTGTTTGAGACAACATGAGACATGAGACATGCACTATGAGACAAGAGGAGACATCATGAGATATTATGAGACAGCATGAGACACTGACACAATAGGAGACATCGTGAGGAAGTATGAGACACTATGAGGCACTATGAGATATTATGGGACATCATGAGACAGCATGACACACTACGAGACATTATAGATCCAATGGGACTGTATGAGACAGCATGAGACACTACGAGACATTATAGATCCAATGGGACTGTATGAGACAGCATGCGACACTACGAGACAATGGGAGACATCATAAGACATTATGAGACAGCATGAGACACTATGAAACAATGAGAGACATCCTGAGACGTCTAAAGATAGCATGAGACTCTAGGAGACATTATGGATCCAATGCGACTCTGTGACACAGCATACGATACTGAGACAATAGGAGACATCATGAGACATTATGAGACAGCATGAGACACTATGAGACATTATAGATGTAATGGGACTGTATGGGACAGGATGAGACACTGAGACAATAGGAGACATCATGAGACATTATGAGACTCTATGAGACATCATGAGACATTGTGAGACAGTATGAAACACTACTAGCCAATAAGAGACATCTGATGAGACGGCATGAGACACTACGAGACATTATGAGATTGAATGGGACTGTATGAGACAGCATGAGACACCATGTGACATTATGAGATGCAACGAAATTGTATGAGACAGCATGAGATAGCATGCGACATTATAAGAAAATAGGAGACATCATCAGACACTATTAGACAGCATGAGACACTACGAAACAAGGAGAGACATCATCAGACCTCACGAGAGAGCATGAGACACTACGAGACATTATGGATGCAATGGGACTGCATGAGTCAGCATGAGATACTGAGACACTATGAGACATCATGAAATATTATGAGATGGCATGAGACACTATCAGCCAATAAGTGACATCATGAGACATTATGAGACAGCATGAGACATTACGAGACAGTATGGATGCGATGGGATTGTATGATACAGCATGATACACTGACACAATAGGAGACATCGTGCGGTAATATGAGACACTATGAGGCACTATGAGACACCATGACATATTACGGGAGATCATGAGACAGCATGACACACTACGAGACATTATAGATGCAATGGGACTGTATAAGACAACATGAGGCATGAGACACTATGAGACAAGAGGAGACATCATTAGATATAATGAGACAGCATTAGACACTGACACAATAGGAGACATCGTGAGGCAGTATGAGACACTATGAGGCACTATGAGATACTATGGGACATCATGAGACAGCATGACACACTACGAGACATTATAGATCCAATGGGACTGTATGAGACAGCATGAGACATTATGAGACAGCATGAGACAATAGGAGACATCATCGGACTTTATGGATGCAATGGCACTATATGAGACAGCATGAGATACTGAGACAATAGGAGACATCATCAGACATTAGGAGACATTATGGATGCAATGGGACTGAACTATTAGCCAATAAGAGACATCATGAGACATCACGAGACAGCATGAGACATTATGAGACACTATAAGACATCATGAGACATTATGAGACAGCATGAGACACTACGAGACATTATGAGATTGAATGGGACTGTATGAGACAGCATGAGACACCATGAGACATTATGAGATGCAACGAAATTGTATGAGACAGCATGAGATAGCATGAGATAGCATGCGACATTATAAGACAATAGGAGACATCATCAGACACTATTAGACAGCATGAGACACTATGAAACAAGGAGAGACATCATCAGACCTCACGAGAGAGCATGAGACACTACGAGACATTATGGATGCAATGGGACTGCATGAGTCAGCATGAGATACTGAGACACTGTGAGACATCATGAAATATTATGAGACGGCATGAGACACTATCAGCCAATAAGAGACATCATGAGACATTATGAGACAGCATGCGATATTATGGGACATTACGAGACAGCATGACACACTACCAGACATTATGGATGCAATGGGACTGTTTGAGACAACATGAGACATGAGACACTATGAGACAAGAGGAGACATCATGAAATATTATGAGACAGCACGAGACACTATCAGCCAATAAGAGACATCATGAGACATCATGAGACAGCATGAGACATTACGAGACAGTATGGATGCGATGGGATTGTATGATACAGCATGAGACACTGACACAATAGGAGACATCGTGCGGTAATATGAGACACTATGAGGCACTATGAGACACCATGAGATATTACGGGAGATCATGAGACAGCATGACACACTACGAGACATTATAGATGCAATGGGACTGTATAAGACATCATGAGGCATGAGACACTATGAGACAAGAGGAGACATCATGAGATATTATGAGACAGCATGAGACACTGACACAATAGGAGACATCGTGAGGCAGTATGAGACACTATGAGGCACTATGAGATATTATGGGACATCATGAGACAGCATGACACACTACGAGACATTATAGATCCAATGGGACTGTATGAGACAGCATGAGACATTATGAGACAGCATGAGACACTACGAGACATTATAGATCCAATGGGACTGTATGAGACAGCATGCGACACTACGATACAATAGGAGACATCATAAGACATTATGTGACAGCATGAGACACTATGAAACAATGAGAGACATCCTGAGACGTCATGAGACAGCATGAGACTCTAGGAGACATTATGGATCCAATGCGACTCTATGACACAGCATACGATACTGAGACAATAGGAGACATCATGAGACATTATGAGACATCATGAGACATTATGAGACAGCATGAGACACTATGAGACATTATAGATGCAATGGGACTGTATGATACAGCATGAGACACTGACACAATAGGAGACATCGTGCGGTAATATGAGACACTATGAGGCACTATGAGACACCATGAGATATTACGGGAGATCATGAGACAGCATGACACACTATGAGACATTATAGATGCAATGGGACTGTATAAGACAACATGAGGCATGAGACACTACAAGACAAGAGGAGACATCATGAGATATTATGAGACAGCATGAGACACTGACACAATAGGAGACATCGTGAGGCTGTATGAGACACTACGAGGCACTATGAGATATTATGAGACATCATGAGACAGCACGACACACTACGAGACATTATAGATCCAATGGGACTGTATGAGACAGCATGAGACATTATGAGACAGCATGAGACACTACGAGACATTATAGATCGAATGGCACTGTATGAGACAGCATGTGACACTACGAGACAATAGGAGACATCAAAAGACATTATGAGACAGCATGAGACACTATGAAACAATGAGAGACATCCTGAGACGTCATGAGACAGCATGAGACTCTAGGAGACATTATGGATCAATGAGACTCCATGACACAGCATACGATACTGAGTCAATAGGAGACATCATGAGACATGAGACACTACGAGACATTATAGATCCAATGGGACTGTATGAGACAGCATGAGACATTATGAGACAGCATGAGACACTACGAGACATTATAGATCGAATGGCACTGTATGAGACAGCATGTGACACTACGAGACAATAGGAGACATCAAAAGACATGATGAGACAGCATGAGACACTATGAAACAATGAGAGACATCCTGAGACGTCATGAGACAGCATGAGACTCTAGGAGACATTATGGATCCAATGCGACTCTATGACACAGCATACGATACTGAGACAATAGGAGACATCATGAGACATAATGAGACATCATGAGACATTATGAGACAGCATGAGACACTATGAGACATTATAGATGCAATGGGACTGTATGAGACAGCATGAGACACAATGAGACATTAGGAGACATCATCAGACATTATGAGACAGCATGAGACACTATGAAACAATGAGAGAGATCATGAGACGTCATGAGACAGCATGAAACTCTAGGAGACACTATGGATGCAATGCGACTCTATGACACAGCATAAGATACTGAGACAATCAATAGGAGACATCATGAGATATTATGAGCCACTATGAGACATCATGAGATAATATGGGACACTATGACACATCATGAGACATCATGAGACAGCACGAAGTACTATGAGACATTATGGATGCAATGGCACTATATGAGACAGCATGAGATACTGAGACAATATTGGACATCATGAGACATTATGAGACAGCATGAGACATTACAAGACAGTATGGATGCGATGGGATTGTATGATACAGCATGAGACACTGACACAATAGGAGACATCGTGCGGTAATATGAGACACTATGAGGCACTATGAGACACCATGAGATAATACTGGAAATCATGAGACAGCATGACACACTACGAGACATTATAGATGCAATGGGACTGTATAAGACAACATGAGGCATGAGACACTATGAGAAAAGAGGAGACATCATGAGATATTATGAGACAGCATGAGACACTGACACAATAGGAGACATCATGAGACATGAGACACTACGAGACATTATAGATCCAATGGGACTGTATGAGACAGCATGAGACATTATGAGACAGCATGAGACACTACGAGACATTATAGATCGAATGGCACTGTATGAGACAGCATGTGACACTACGAGACAATAGGAGACATCAAAAGACATGATGAGACAGCATGAGACACTATGAAACAATGAGAGACATCCTGAGACGTCATGAGACAGCATGAGACTCTAGGAGACATTATGGATCCAATGCGACTCTATGACACAGCATACGATACTGAGACAATAGGAGACATCATGAGACATAATGAGACATCATGAGACATTATGAGACAGCATGAGACACTATGAGATATTATAGATGCAATGGGACTGTATGAGATAGAATGAGACACAATGAGACATTAGGAGACATCATCAGACATTATAAGACAGCATGAGACACTATGAAACAATGAGAGAGATCATGAGACGTCATGAGACAGCATGAAACTCTAGGAGACACTATGGATGCAATGCGACTCTATGACACAGCATAAGATACTGAGACAATCAATAGGAGACATCATGAGATATTATGAGACACTATGAGACATCATGAGATAATATGGGACACTATGAGACATCATGAGACATCATGAGACAGCACGAAGTACTATGAGACATTATGGATGCAATGGCACTATATGAGACAGCATAAGATACTGAGACAATAGGAGACATCATTGGACATCATGAGACATTATGAGACAGCATGAGACATTACGAGACAGTATGGATGCGATGGGATTGTATGATACAGCATGAGACACTGACACAATAGGAGACATCGTGCGGTAATATGAGACACTATGAGGCACTATGAGACACCATGAGATATTACGGGAAATCATGAGACAGCATGACACACTACGAGACATTATAGATGCAATGGGACTGTATAAGACAACATGAGGCATGAGACACTATGAGACAAGAGGAGACATCATGAGATATTATGAGACAGCATGAGACACTGACACAATAGGAGACATCGTGAGGCAGTATGAGACACTATGAGGCACTATGAGATATTATGGGACATCATGAGACAGCATGACACACTACGAGACATTATTGATTCAATGGAACTGTATGAGACAGTATGACAAACTGCGACATGAGGAGACCACATGAGACATTATGAGACAGTATGAGACACTATGAGACAATAAGAGACATCATGAGACATTATGGGATATTATGAGACACCATGAGACATGAGACACTACGAGACAATAGGACACATCATGAGATATTATGAGACAGCATGAGACACTACGAGACATTATAGATACAATGGCACTGTATGAGACAGCATGAGACACTGACACAATAGGAGACATCGTGAGGCAGTATGAGACACTATGGGGCACTATGAGATTATGGGACATCATGAGACAGTGTGACACACTACGAGACATTATGGATGCAATGGGACTGTATGAGACAGCAGGAGAAACTGCGACATGAGGAGACCACGTGAGACATTATGAGACAGTATGAGACACTATGAGACAATAAGAGACATCATGAGACATTATGAGACAGCATGAGACAATACGAGACATTTTGGATGCGAAGGGACTGTATGATACAGCATGAGACATGAGACACTATGAGACAATAGGAGACATCATGAGATATTATGAGACTGCATGAAACACTACGAGACATAATAGACCCAATGGGACTATAGGGGACAGCATGAGATATTGTCATCATTGTCACGAGACAGCATGACACACTACGAGACATTATGGATGCAATGGGACTATAGGGCACAGCATGAGAAACTGCGACAATAGGAGACCACATGAGACATTATGAGACAGTATTAGACACTATGAGACAATAAGAGACATTATGAGACAGCATGAGACATTACGAGACATTATGGATGAGATGGGACTGTATGATACAGCATGGGACAATGACACAATAGGAGACATTGTGAGGCAGTATGAGACACTATGAGGTATTATGAGACACCATGAGACACTACGAGACATTATAGATACAATGGCACTGTATGAGACAGCATGAGACACTGACACAATAGGAGACATCGTGAGGCAGTATGAGACACTATGGGGCACTATGAGATTATGGGACATCATGAGACAGTGTGACACACTACGAGACATTATGGATGCAATGGGACTGTATGAGACAGCAGGAGAAACTGCGACATGAGGAGACCACGTGAGACATTATGAGACAGTATGAGACACTATGAGACAATAAGAGACATCATGAGACATTATGAGACAGCATGAGACAATACGAGACATTTTGGATGCGAAGGGACTGTATGATACAGCATGAGACATGAGACACTATGAGACAATAGGAGACATCATGAGATATTATGAGACTGCATGAAACACTACGAGACATAATAGACCCAATGGGACTATAGGGGACAGCATGAGATATTGTCATCATTGTCACGAGACAGCATGACACACTACGAGACATTATGGATGCAATGGGACTATAGGGCACAGCATGAGAAACTGCGACAATAGGAGACCACATGAGACATTATGAGACAGTATTAGACACTATGAGACAATAAGAGACATTATGAGACAGCATGAGACATTACGAGACATTATGGATGAGATGGGACTGTATGATACAGCATGGGACAATGACACAATAGGAGACATTGTGAGGCAGTATGAGACACTATGAGGTATTATGAGACACCATGAGATATTATGGGAGATCATGAGGCAGCATGACAACTACGAGATATTATGGATGGAATGGGACTGTATGAGACAGCATGAGAGACTGTGAAAATAGGAGACCATATTAGACATTATGAGACAGTATGAGACACTAGGAGACAATAAGGGACATCATGAGTCATTATGATGAGACAGCATGAGACATGAGACACTATTAAACAATAGGAGACATCATCTGACATTATGGATGAATTGGAACCGTATGAGACAGCATGAGACACTATGAGACAATAGGAGACATCATCAGACATTATGAGACAGAATAAGACATGATGGACGCAATGGGACTGTATGAGACAGCATGAGACACTGAGACAACAGGAGACATCATGAGACATTATGAGACACTATGAGACATCATGAGACATTGTGAGACAGCATGAGACACTAAGAGACATTATAGATCTAATGGCACTGTATTAGACAGGATGAGACACTGACACAATAAGAGACATCGTGAGGCCGTATGAGACACTATGAGGCACTATGAGACACTATTAGATATTATGGGACATCATGAGACAGCATGAGACACTACGAGACAATAGGAGACATTATAAGACATTATGAGACAGCATGACACACTATGAAACAATGAGAGACATCCTGAGACGTCACGAGACAGCATGAGACTCTAGGAGACATTATGGATCCAATGCGACTCTATGACACAGCATACGATACTGAGACAATAGGAGACATCATGAGACATTATAGATGCAATGGGACTGTAAGGGACAGCATGAGACACTGAGACAATAGGAGACATCATGAGACATTATGAGACACTATGAGACATCATGAGACATTGTGAGACAGTATGAAACACTACTAGCCAATAAGAGACATCATGAGACATGATCAGACAGCATGAGACATTATGAGACATTATGGATGAAATGGGACTGTATGAGACAGCATGAGACACTATGAGACAATAGGAGACATCATCAGACATTATGGATGAATTGGGACCGTATGAGACAGCATGAGACATTATGAGACATTATGGATGAAATGGGACTGTATGAGACAGCATGAGACACTATGAGACAATAGGAGAGATCATCAGACATTATGAGACAGAATAAGACATTATGGTCGCAATGGGACTGTATGAGACAGCATGAGACACTGAGACAAAAGGAGACATCATGAGACATTATGAGACACTATGAGACATCATGAGACATTGTGAGACAGCATGAGACACTAAGAGACATTATAGATCCAATGGGACTGTATGAGACAGCATGAGACATTGACACAATAGGAGACATCGTGAGGCAGTATGAGACACTATCAGGCACTATTAGACACCATGAGATATTATGGGACATTACGAGACAGCATGACACACTACCAGACATTATGGATGCAATGGGAATGTTTGAGAGAACATGAGACATGAGACACTATGAGACAAGAGGAGACATCATGAAATATTATGAGACAGCACGAGACACTATCAGCCAATAAGAGACATCATCAGACATCATGAGACAGCATGAGACATTACGAGACAGTATGGATGCGATGGGATTGTATGATACAGCATGATACACTGACACAATAGGAGACATCGTGCGGTAATATGAGACACTATGAGGCACTATGGGACGCCATGACATATTACGGGAGATCATGAGACAGCATGACACACTATGAGACATTATAGATGCAATGGGACTGTATAAGACAACATGAGGCATGAGACACTATGAGACAAGAGGAGACATCATGAGATATTATGAGACAGCATGGGATACTGACACAATAGGAGACATCGTGAGGCTGTATGAGACACTACGAGGGACTATGAGATATTATGGGACATCATGAGACAGCACGACACACTACGAGACATTATAGATCCAATGGGACTGTATGAGACAGCATGTGACACTACGAGACAATAGGAGACATCATAAGACATTATGAGACAGCATGAGACACTATGAAACAATGAGAGACATCCTTAGACGTCATGAGACAGCATGAGACTCTAGGAGACATTATGGATCAATGAGACTCTATGACACAGCATACGATACTGAGACAATAGGAGACATCATGAGACATTATGAGACATCATGAGACCTTATGAGACAGCATGAGACACTATGAGACATTATAGATGCAATGGGACTGTATTAGATAGCATGAGACACAATGAGACATTAGGAGACATCATCAGACATTATGAGACAGCATGAGACACTATGAAACAATGAGAGAGATCATGAGACGTCATGAGACAGCATGAAACTCTAGGAGACACTATGGATGCAATGCGACTCTATGACACAGCATAAGATACTGAGACAATCAATAGGAGACATCATGAGATATTATGAGACACTATGAGACATCATGAGATAATATGGGACACTATGAGACATCATGAGACATCATGAGACAGCACGAAGTACTATGAGACATTATGGATGCAATGGCACTATATGAGACAGCATGAGATACTGAGACAATAGGAGACATCATTGGACATCATGAGACATTATGAGATAGCATGAGACATTACGAGACATTATGGATGCGATGGGACTGTATGATACAGCATGGGACAATGACACAATAGGAGACATTGTGAGGCAGTATGAGACACTATGAGGCACTATGAGACACCATGAGATATTATGGGAGATCATGAGCCAGCATGACAACTACGAGACATTATAGATGCAATGGGACTGTATAAGACAACATGAGGCATGAGACACTATGAGACAAGAGGAGATCATGAGATATTATGAGGCAGTATGAGACACTATGAGGCACTATGAGATATTATGGGACATCATGGGACATCATGAGACAGCATGACACACTACGAGACATTATTGATGCAATGGAACTGTATGAGACAGCATGACAAACTGCGACATGAGGAGACCACATGAGACATTATGAGACAGTATGAGACACTATGAGACAATAAGAGACATCATGAGACATTATGGGATATTATGAGACACCATGAGACATGAGACACTACGAGACAATAGGACACATCATGAGATATTATGAGACAGCATGAGACACTACGAGACATTATAGATACAATGGCACTGTATGAGACAGCATGAGACACTGACACAATAGGAGACATCGTGAGGCAGTATGAGACACTATGGGGCACTATGAGATTATGGGACATCATGAGACAGTGTGACACACTACGAGACATTATGGATGCAATGGGACTGTATGAGACAGCAGGAGAAACTGCGACATGAGGAGACCACGTGAGACATTATGAGACAGTATGAGACACTATGAGACAATAAGAGACATCATGAGACATTATGAGACAGCATGAGACAATACGAGACATTTTGGATGCGAAGGGACTGTATGATACAGCATGAGACATGAGACACTATGAGACAATAGGAGACATCATGAGATATTATGAGACTGCATGAAACACTACGAGACATAATAGACCCAATGGGACTATAGGGGACAGCATGAGATATTGTCATCATTGTCACGAGACAGCATGACACACTACGAGACATTATGGATGCAATGGGACTATAGAGGACAGCATGAGAAACTGCGACAATAGGAGACCACATGAGACATTATGAGACAGTATTAGACACTACGAGACAATAAGAGACATTATGAGACAGCATGAGACATTACGAGACATTATGGATGCGATGGGACTGTATGATACAGCATGGGACAATGACACAATAGGAGACATTGTGAGGCAGTATGAGACACTATGAGGCACTATGAGACACCATGAGATATTATGGGAGATCATGAGCCAGCATGACAACTACGAGATATTATGGATGGAATGGGACTGTATGAGACAGCATGAGAGACTGTGACAATAGGAGACCAGATTAGACATTATGAGACAGTATGAGACACTAGGAGACAATAAGGGACATCATGAGTCATTATGATGAGACAGCATGAGACATGAGACACTATTAGACAATAGGAGATATCATGAGATATTTTGAGACAGCATGAGACACTACGAGACATTATAGATCAAATGGCACTGTATTAGACAGGATGAGACACTGACACAATAAGAGACATCGTGAGGCCGTATGAGACACTATGAGGCACTGTGAGACACTATTAGATATTATGGGACATCATGAGACAGCATGAGACACTACGAGACAATAGGAGACATTATAAGACATTATGAGACAGCATGACACACTATGAAACAATGAGAGACATCCTGAGACGTCACGAGACAGCATGAGACTCTAGGAGACATTATGGATCCAATGCGACTCTATGACACAGCATACGATACTGAGACAATAGGAGACATCATGAGACATTATAGATGCAATGGGACTGTATGGGACAGCATGAGACACTGAGACAATAGGAGACATCATGAGACATTATGAGACACTATGAGACATCATGAGACATTGTGAGACAGTATGAAACACTACTAGCCAATAAGAGACATCATGAGACATGATCAGACAGCATGAGACATTATGAGACATTATGGATGAAATGGGACTGTATGAGACAGCATGAGACACTATGAGACAATAGGAGACATCATCAGACATTATGGATGAATTGGGACCGTATGAGACAGCATGAGACACTATGAGACAATAGGAGACATCATCAGACATTATGAGACAGAATAAGACATTATGGTCGCAATGGGACTGTATGAGACAGCATGAGACACTGAGACAACAGGAGACATCATGAGACATTATGAGACACTATGAGACATCATGAGACATTGTGAGACAGCATGAGACACTAAGAGACATTATAGATCCAATGGGACTGTATGAGACAGCATGAGACACTGACACAATAGGAGACATCGTGAGGCAGTATGAGACACTATCAGGCACTATTAGACACCATGAGATATTATGGGACATTACGAGACAGCATGACACACTACCAGACATTATGGATGCAATGGGACTGTTTGAGACAACATGAGACATGAGACACTATGAGACAAGAGGAGACATCATGAAATATTATGAGACAGCACGAGACACTATCAGCCAATAAGAGACATCATGAGACATCATGAGACAGCATGAGACATTACGAGACAGTATGGATGCGATGGGATTGTATGATACAGCATGATACAGTGACACAATAGGAGACATCGTGCGGTAATATGAGACACTATGAGGCACTATGAGACGCCATGACATATTACGGGAGATCATGAGACAGGATGACACACTACGAGACATTATAGATGCAATGGGACTGTATAAGACAAAATGAGGCATGAGACACTATGAGACAAGAGGAGACATCATGAGATATTATGAGACAACATGAGACACTGACACAATAGGAGATATCGTGAGGCAGTATGAGACACTATGAGGCACTATGAGATATTATGGGACATCATGAGACAGCATGACACACTACGAGACATTATAGATCCAATGGGACTGTATGAGACAGCATGAGACATTATGAGACAGCATGAGACACTACGAGACATTATAGATCCAATGGGACTGTATGAGACAGCATGCGACATTACGAGACAATAGGAGACATCATAAGACATTATGAGACAGCATGAGACACTATGAAACAATGAGAGACATCCTGAGACGTCATGAGACAGCATGAGACTCTAGGAGACGTTATGGATCCAATGCGACTCTATGACACAGCATACGATACTTAAACAATAGGAGACATCATGAGACATTATGAGACATCATGAGACATTATCAGACAGCATGAGACACTATGAGACATTATAGATGCAATGGGACTGTATTGGACAGCATGAGACACTGAGACAATAGGAGACATCATGAGACATTATGAGACACTATGAGACATCATGAGACATTGTGAGACAGTATGAAACACTACTAGCCAATAAGAGACATCTGATGAGACAGCATGAGACATTACGAGACATTATGGATGAAATGGGACTGTATGAGACAGCATGAGGCACTATGAGATAATAGGAGACATCATCAGACATTATGGATGAAAAGGGACTGTATGAGACATCATGAGACACTATGAGACAATAGGAGACATCATCAGACATTATGAGACAGAATGAGACATTATGGATGCAATGGGACTGTATGAGACAGCATGAGACACTGAGACAATAGGAGACATCATGAGACATTATGAGACACTATGAGACGTCATGAGACTTCGTGAGACAGCATGAGACACTGACACAATAGGAGACATCGTGTGGCAGTATGAGACACTATGAGGCACTATGAGACTTCATGAGATATCTTCAGAGAGCATGACACACTACGAGACATTATGGATGCAATGGGACTGTATGAGACAGCATGAGACACTGATACAATAGGAGATATCAGGAGACAATATGAGACAACTTGAAACACTATTAGCCAATAAGAGCCATCATGAGACACTATGAGACAGCATGAGACAGTACGAGACATTATTGATGCAATGGGACTGTATGAGACAGCATGAGAAACAGCGACAATAGGAGACCACATGAGACATTATGACACATTATGAGACAGTATGAGACACTATAAGACAATGAGACATCATGAGATATTATTTGACAGCATGAGACACTGAGACACTAGGAGACATCATGAGACATTATGAGACACTATGAGGCATCCTGAGACATTGTGAGATAGTATGAGACACTATGATACATCTTGAGATTTTATGAGATAGCACAAGACACTATGAGACATTATGGATGCATTGGGAATGTACGAGACAGCAAGAGAAACTGAGACAATAGGATACCACATGCGACATTATGAGACACCATGAGACATCATGAGACATTATTGGACAGCATAAGACACTATGAGAAAATAGGAGACATGATGAGACATTATGAGACAGCATGAGACACTATGAGACATTATGGATGCAATGGGACTTTATGAGACAGCATGAGACTATGAGACAATAGGAGACATCATGAGACACTATGAGAAATCCTGAGACACTATGAGATAGCATGAGACACTACGAGACATTATTGATGCAATGGGACAGTATGAGACAGCATGAGACACTATGAGACAATAGGAGACATTATCAGACGTTATGAGACATTATGGATGAAATGGGACTATATGAGAGAGCATGAGGTACTACGAAACATTATGGATGCAATGGGACTGTGTGAGACACCATGAGACAGCATGAGACAATAGGAGACATCATGAGACATTATGAGACACTATAAGTCATTATGAGACATTATGAGACGGCATTAGACACTATCAGCCAATAAGAGACAATATGAGAGATTATGAGACAGCATGAATGCAATGGGACCGTATGATAGAGCATGAGACACTATGAGACATCATGAGACCTTGAGACAGCATGAGACACTGTGAGACAAAAGGAGACATCATGAGACATTATGAGACAGTATGAGACACTATCAGACAATGAGACATCATGAGATATTATGAGACAGCATGAGACACTGAGACGGCAGGAGACATCATGAGACATTATGAGACATCCTGAGACATTGTGAGACATTATGAGACACTATGATACGTCATGAGATTTTTTCACACAGCACAAGACACCACAAGACATTATATGTCCAAAGGGAGTGTATGAGACAGCATGAGACACTGACACAATAGGAGACATCGTGAGGCAGTATGAGACACTACGAGACATTATGGATGCAATGGGACTGTATGAGACAGCATGAGAAACTGCGACAATAGGAAACCACATGAGACGTTATGAGACATCATGAGACAGTATGAGAAAATGAGACATCATGAGATATTATGAGACAGCATGAGACACTTAGACAGTAGGAGACATCATGAGACATTAAGAGATAGCATGAGACACTATGAGACAATAGGAGACATCATGAGATATTATGAGACAGCATGAGACACTTAGACAGTAGGAGACATCATGAGACATTAAGAGATAGCATGAGACACTATGAGACAATAGGAGACATCATGAGATATTATGAGACAGCATGAGACACTACGAGACATTATAGATCCAATGGGACTGTATGAGACAGCATAAGACACTGACACAATAGGAGACATCATCAGGCAGAATGAGACATCATGAGGCATTATGACACAGCATGAGACACTGAGACAATGAGAGACATCATGAGACATTATGAGAGAGCATGAGACACTATGAGACATATGAGATGCAATGGGACTATATCAGACAGTATGAGAAACTATGAGACAATAGGAAACATCACGTGACTTTAGAAGACAGAATGAGACATTATGGACACAAAGGGACTGTATGAGACAGCATGAGACACTATGAGACAATAGGAGACATCATCAGACATTATGAGACAGAATGAGACATTATGGATGCAATGGGACTGTATGAGACAGTATGAGACACTGAGACAATAGGAGACATCATGAGACATTATGAGACACTATGAGACGTCATGAGACATCGTGAGACAGCATGAGACACTATGAGACATTATAGATCCAATGGGACTGTATGAGACAGCATGAGACACTGACACAATAGGAGACATCATGAGGCAGTATGAGACACTATGAGGCACTATGAGACACCATGAGATAGTATGGGACATCATGAGACAGCATGACACACTACGAGACATTATGGATGCAATGGGACTGTATGAGACAACATGAGACACTATGAGACAAGAGGAGACATCTTGAGATATTATGAGACAGCATGAGACACTACGAGACATTATAGATCCAATGGGACTGTATGAGACAGAATGAGACAGCATGAGACACTATGAGACAATAGGAGACATCATCAGACATTATGAGACAGCATGAGACACTATGAAGCAATGAGAGACATCGTGAGACGTCATAAGACAGCATGAGACTCTAGGAGACATTATGGATCCAATGCGACTCTATAACACAGCATACGATACTGAGACAATAGGAGACATCATGAGACATTATGAGACAGCATGAGACACTACGAGACATTATAGATGCAATGGGACTGTACGAGACAGCATGAGAAACTGCGACAATAGGAGACAACATGAGACATTATGAGACAGTATGAGACACTATCAGACAATAAGAGACATCATGAGACATGATGAGACAGCATGAGACATTATGAGACATTATGGATGAAATGGGACTGTATGAGACAGCATGAGACACTGAGACAATAGGAGACATCATGAGACATTATGAGACAATATGAGACGTCGTGAGACATCATGAGACACCATGAGACATTATGAGATGCAATGAAATTGTATGAGACAGCATGAGATAGCATGCGACATTATGAGACAATAGGAGACATTATCAGACATTATGAGAGAGCATGAGACACTATGAAACAAGGAGAGACATTATCAGACCTCACGAGAGAGCATGAGACAGCACGAGACACTACGAGACATTATGGATGCAATGGGCCTGCATGAGTCAGCATGAGATACTGAGACAAAAGGATACATCATGAGACGTTATGAGACAGCATGAGACATTACGAGACAGTATGAGACATTATGAGACAGTATGAGACACTACGAGATATTATGGACGCAATGAGCCTGTATGAGACAGCATAAGATACTGAGACAATAGGAGACATCAGACACATCATGAGAGATCATGAGACACCATGAGACATTATGAGACACTATGAAACATCTTGAGACATTAAGACTGCATAAGACACTACTAGACATTATGAGATTCAATGGGACTGTATGAAACAGCATGAGACACTGTGAGAAAATAGGAGACATCATGAGATATTATGAGACACTATGAGGCATCATGAGATATTATGAGACAGCATGAGACACTATCAGCCAATAAGAGGCATCATGAGACATCATGAGACAACATGAGACATTACGAGACAGTATGGATGCGATGGGATTGTATGATACAGCATGAGACACTGACACAATAGGAGACATCGTCCGGCAATATGAGACACTATGAGGCACAATGAGACACCATGAGATATTATGGGACATCATGAGACAGCATGACACACTATGAGACATTATGGATACAATGGGACTGTATGAGACAACATGAGACATGAGATACTATGAGACAAGAAGAGACATGATGAGATATTATGAGACAGCATGAGACACTACGAGACATTATAGATCCAATGGGACTGTATGAGACAGTATGAGACATTATGAGACAGCATGAGACACTACGAGACATTATAGATGCAATGGGACTGTATGAGACACCATGAGACACTGAGACAATAGGAGACATCATCAGACATTATGAGACAGTATGAGACACTATCAGACAATAAGAGACATCATGAGACATGATGAGACAGCATGAGACATTATGAGACATTATGGATGAAATGGGACTGTATGAGACAGCATGAGATACTGAGACAATAGGAGACATCATGAGACATTATGAGACACTATGAGACGTCGTGAGACATCATGAGACACCATGAGACATTATGAGATGCAATGAAATTGTATGAGACAGCATGAGATAGCATGCGACATTATGAGACAATAGGAGACATCATCAGACATTATGAGAGAGCATGAGACACTACGAAACAAGGAGAGACATCATCAGACCTCACGAGAGAGCATGAGACAGCACGAGACACTACGAGACATTATGGATGCAATGGGCCTGCATGAGTCAGCATGAGATACTGAGACAAAAGGATACATCATGAGACGTTATGAGACAGCATGAGACATTACGAGACAGTATGAGACATTATGAGACAGTATGAGACACTACGAGATATTATGGACGCAATGAGCCTGTATGAGACAGCATAAGATACTGAGACAATAGGAGACATCAGACACATCATGAGAGATCATGAGACACCATGAGACATTATGAGACACTATGAAACATCTTGAGACATTAAGACTGCATAAGACACTACTAGACATTATGAGATTCAATGGGACTGTATGAAACAGCATGAGACACTGTGAGAAAATAGGAGACATCATGAGATATTATGAGACACTATGAGGCATCATGAGATATTATGAGACAGCATGAGACACTATCAGCCAATAAGAGGCATCATGAGACATCATGAGACAACATGAGACATTACGAGACAGTATGGATGCGATGGGATTGTATGATACAGCATGAGACACTGACACAATAGGAGACATCGTCCGGCAATATGAGACACTATGAGGCACAATGAGACACCATGAGATATTATGGGACATCATGAGACAGCATGACACACTATGAGACATTATGGATACAATGGGACTGTATGAGACAACATGAGACATGAGACACTATGAGACAAGAAGAGACATGATGAGATATTATGAGACAGCATGAGACACTACGAGACATTATAGATCCAATGGGACTGTATGAGACAGTATGAGACACTATGAGACAGCATGAGACACTACGAGACATTATAGATGCAATGGGACTGTATGAGACAGCATGAGACACTGAGACAATAGGAGACATCATCAGACAGTATGAGACAGCATGAAACACTACTAGCGAATATGAGATATCATGAGACAGCATCAGACATTATGAGACATCATGAGACATGATGAGACAGCATGAGACATTATGAGACATTATGGATGAAATGTGACTGTATGAGACAGCATGAGACACTAAGAGACAATAGGAGACATCATCAGACATTATGGATAAAATGGGACTGTATGAGACAGCATGAGACACTATGAGACAATAGGAGGCATCATCAGACATTATGAGACAGCATGAGACACTATGAAACAATGAGAGAGATCATGAGACGTCATGAGACAGCATGAAACTCTAGGAGACACTATGGATGCAATGCGACTCAATGACACAGCATAAGATACTGAGACAATCAATAGGAGACATGAGATATTATGAGACACTACGAGACATCATGAGATATTGTGAGACAGCATGAAGTACTATGAGACATTCTAGCCCGTTACTATGTGGTTGCTATGTAATAGAGTGCATTATATTTCAGATAAAGCCTTGTAGTTTGTATCCCGCGGGCATCAAGTACAGGTAACTTTATTTGCCTGGACTTACGCAGAATTTTTTATGTGCATTCTTAACCGCTCAGCATTGCGATAACAGAATGGGTCGACTACAGCGATGGCCAGTCCGAGAACAAGCCGCGCGGACAAGCCCCAACGGGCCAAAAGAGACGAAAATCAAACCGGTAACGCTCTGTGCTCACGGTGGCTACGAAGCTAGCTTTGAGGCTTGTTTCGTGGACATGGGATGCCTTCAGAAACATAATTTGTCAACAGCGCTGTTGGAAAACAGCAGAAAGCATCACGGCATAGCCGTCAATTCTCATAAGGCTTCGCCACTCGGGCCCGTTTCCGGACTGGCTGTCGTCGCCCACCGCAGTGTTGAACGGTTTCAAAGTCGCAGCTACGACAAAAATGGTTGTTACTACAAGTAACTGAGTACTACCGTACCTGTAAGCTAGCTAGACTACTAGTGCAACCTTCGAAAAACAGCTGCGTTCACAAATAAACACACCGCTGACATAGCAACACATTGAAGCGCATGCGCAAACGGGCTAGAAGCCAGTTATTAACCGCACCCTCGGGCTTTAGTTGATATATAAGCAACACCGCCCTCGGGCTGCGCCCTCGGGCGGTGTGCTTATATATCTACTAAAACCCTCGTGAGCGGTTAATAACTATAACTTATGGATGCAATGGCAGTATATGAGACAGCATGAGATACTGAGACAATAGGAGACATCATTAGACATTATGAGACACTATGAGACATCATGAGACATCATGAGACAGCATGAAGTACTATGAGACATTTAATATGGATGCAATGGCACTGTGTGAGACAGCATGAGATACTGAGACAATAGGAGACATCATTAGACATTATTAGATATTATGGATGCAATGAGACTGAACTATTAGTCAATAAGAGACATCATGAGACATCGTGAGGCAGCATGAGACATTATGAGACACTATAAGACATCATGAGACATTATGAGACGGCATGAGACACTACGAGACATTATGAGATTGAATGGCACTGTATGAGACAGCATGAGACACCATGAGATATTATGCGATGCAATGAAATTGTATGAGACAGCATGAGATAGCATGCGACATTATGAGACAGCATGAGACACTATGAAACAAGGAGAAACATCATCAGACCTCACGTGAGAGCATGAGATAGCATGAGACACTACGAGACATTATGGATGCAATGGGACTGCATGAGTCAGCATGAGATACTGAGACAATAGGAGACATCATGAGACGTTATGAGACAGCATGAGACAATATTAGCCAACAAGAGACATCATGAGACCTGATGAGACAGCATGAGACATTATGAGACATTATGGATGAAATGGGACTGTATGAGACAGCATGAGACATTATGAGACAATAGGAGACATCATCAGATATTATGAGACAGCATGAGACACTATGAAACAATGAGAGACATCATGAGACGTCATGAGACAGCATGAGACTCTAGGAGACATTATGGATGCAATGCGATTCTATCACACAGCATAAGATACTGAGACAATAGGAGACATCATGAGACATCAGACACTACGAGACATTATGAGACAGCAGAAGACATCATGTGTCATTATGAGACAGTATTAGACACTATGAGAAAATAGGAGATATCATGAGACATTATGAGACAGCATGAGACATTATGAGACATTATAAATCCAATGGGACTGTATGAGACAGCATGAGACACTGACACAATAGGAGACATCGTGAGGCACTATGAGACACTATGAGGCACTATTAGACACCATCAGATATTATGGGACATCATGAGACATCATGAGACATTACGAGACAGCATGAGACACTGAGACAATAGGAGACATCATCAGACATTATGAGACAGTATGAAACACTATTTGCCAATAAGAGACATCATGAGACAGCATGAGACATTATGAGACGTTATGGATGAAATGGGACTGTATGAGACAGATGAGACACTATGAGACAATAGGAGACATCATCAGACATTATGGATGAAATGAGACAGCATGAGACAGCATGAGACAGCATGAGACAGCATGAGACAGCATGAGACAGCATGAGACA
Organism: Agelas oroides; assembly: GCA_949130485.1. Taxonomy (NCBI): domain Eukaryota; kingdom Metazoa; phylum Porifera; class Demospongiae; order Agelasida; family Agelasidae; genus Agelas; species Agelas oroides. The sequence continues at coordinate 6,768,765 of OX422188.1, forward strand.
CTATGAAACAATGAGAGACATCATGAGACAGCATGAGACACTATGAAACAATGAGAGACATCATGAGACGTCATGAGACAGCATGAGACTCTAGGAGACATTATGGATGCAATGCGACTCTATGACACAGCATAAGGTACTGAGACAATCAATAGGAGACATCATGAGACATTATGACACACTATGAGACATCGTGAGACATTAACAGCATGAGACACTATGAGACATCATGGGATATTATGAGACAGCATGAGACATGAGACACTATGAGACAATAGGAGACATCATGAGATATGATGAGACAGCATGAGACACTACGAGACATTATGGATGCAATGGGACTATATGAGACAGCATGAGAAACTGCGACAATAGGAGACCACATGAGACATTATGAGACAGTATGAGACACTATGGGACAATAAGATACATCATGAGACATTGTCTGGTGATTCTACTCCCATTCTGGTTATTGTACTCCCATTCTACTTGTGATTCTACTCCCATTCTGGTGGTTGTACTCCCTTTCTACTTGGGATTCTACTCCCATTCTACTCTCTTTCTACTGATGAATCTACTCCCAATCTACTGGTGATTCTACTCCCAATCTACTCCCATTCTACTGGTGATTCTACTCCCATTCTACTCCTATTGTGGTTATTGTACCCATTCTACTGGTGATTCTACTCCCATTCTGTACTCCCAATTGTATGGTGTTTAGCTGACGATTCTAGTTGGGCGACAGTCGCTCCATCAGAGATAGTCTCTGCGCGCGCGCTGGTTCTGTGTCAGCAGAAAGGGTGGGACAGCAGGAGGGGGTTACTTTCAACTGATTGTACACCTATTCTACTGATGATTCTATCCCCATTCTACTGACAGTATTCTACTGGTCATTCTACTCTCATTCTACTGATCATTCTGCTTGAACTTCCACACATATTGCAATACCAATACAATTCTGACATAAAGAGAGGTTCTTGGGAGGGAATACACTATACACTGTGACTCTGTAAGTTGGATTGCTTTTTTAAAAATTCATTAAATTTCTTTTCATAGCTGGGGCGCCTTCCAGGATCAGCATAACTCTGTGAAGGAGCAGGGATAGTTGGTTGTCTATTCGACGGCATCTTTGCAGATTGCAGTGTGGAGTCAGCTAAACAAACTTTAGCATCTTCCATTGTTTTCATAAAACCTGTCTGTGTCAAATTATCCGACTCGAGCAAATATTCTCCTAACAACTCTCTGAACTTCAACTCCTGTGCCAGCAGTGCTGCTACAGCTGTTGTGCCATGAAGGTCTAATCCAGTTTCTTTCTTCCATTGCAATGGTTCTGCAGTAGTCAGCAGAATGTCCTGACTGTGATAGTAGACGTAAGGCCGTATGTACTGTCTTGTTCCATAGAACAATGGAGATAGTTCTTGTTATTTGAACCCTGGGAGCTGCGATACAGAAAGGAGCTGTACAATGGGTTGAAGAGTTGAGCTACTATCAGGCTTATCCGAGAGGCCTTTGTTTGCCAAGTCTCCTACATGTTGCTTACTCTCTGCTAAAAAGGCTTTTTCAAGACGAATGTCCTCATTGTCGGCTTTCACTACTATGGCAATATCAAACACTTCTGAGGCATCTGCTGTTGAGTCATCTGCTGTTGAGTCATCTACTTGGACACCTATAAGTATGTCTAACCGCCCATGTGGACCTGGACCGGTTGGCGTGAAGTAGACCTCATCAGTGAATAGTGTTGGCATTGGTTTCTTACGACTGGGAAGCAGCACAGCCAACAACTCCCTTAAGGCCTCCTTATCCTTGACTTCCTTCTGCATTTCTGTTGACTCTCCTGGTATTTCATGTGTTGATGCTAAACCGAACTGTTGGATAATCAGGTTATGCATGTTCTGGAATAGGTCCTTTGAAAGTTCTCTCATATCGGACACATGTTCAAACAAAAAAAAGAATGGTATTTCCACTGATGTGTCCACAATAACTTGCAAACCTGCATAGTGGAAATCATCTACAATGAAGTCAACAATTTAATTAGTATAGGTAATCGTACACATTTGAGTCCGCTTTGGAAATAATTGTACCAAGCAGTAGTGAAAATAGTATGAGGCGAAGCCAAGACAAGAATGTGTATGGTTGCCTATTAATCATACTGTTGGAACACCTTTGTGCAGCTCTGCCCACTTCTAAGCTTCTAAGCCAGGTTGACATTGACCACTTCATGTTTGAGTTGGTGATCTCTACGAAGCACTTGATTCTGTTAACCACTCTAGTATCGAAGACACAAGGAATCCTCTCAAAGATTTGATATCCACATCATCCATTATTTTTCTTGGTTTGCAGTTTCTATGGCATTGCTAGGTGTAGCTCATTAGCTAGAAACTGCATGCGCATATTTACGCTGTTATTATTGGTCAGTGCAGGATGCATGTGTGAAGTAAGAGTACAATTATGAATCACCCAGAGCTAAACTAAGAGTACAATTAGGTACTCCAATGTAACTGTACGACTAATCATAAAATACCTTTGATATTTGAGAATCCCACTTGCTTACTAAAAAGAGATTTCTTCACTGTGTCATCTTTGGTACCTGGACAATTACACTTTCAGTAAAGGTAGTGCGAACACAGAAAATACACAAACCACACCACTGCCTACTTACTAGGTTTCAAGGTTACTGGGTGTAGTATCAACTGCTCATCCAATGCTTTCAATTGTGTTGCTATATCATTGGCAGAAATTGAAACAACACCCAACTTCATTCTTTTTGCTGGTCTTATAGATATAAGCTGAGATGATCCAGGTTCTCCTATCACCAGTGACGCCATCATTTGGTTCAAAACCTGTGTATCAAGTAGTAAAAGAGGTGGGTCATGTCCTGTCACTGTCTAAAACCCTACTGTAACTGGGTAGGACCCTGCCGTAACTGATTATAGCCTAGCTGTAACTGGTTACCACCACTTGATAACGGTGTAAAACCCTGCTGTAATGGGTCCATAACTGGTTAACACTCTGCCATAACTGTCTAAAACCCTGCCATCGTAACTGGTTATAGCCCAGCTTACCACTCTGTCATAACTGTCTAGAACCCTGTTGTAACTGGGTATCAACACACTTCATACCTTCAAGTCTGGTTCTCCTTGAAACACTTGAGTCTTGAGTCTGAGGCGTGTCAGGACCTGTCAAATATTCACGTGACAGAGTTATGACATTTAACCGGCTCCGACCGGAAGAAGGGGGCGTGGGGTTCGCGCTCGGCCCCCACCCCCCTCCCAACTGGCGATCCGCCCCCGCCCCCCCCCCCCCCGCGCGCGATGTGCGAGATTCCAGATGGACAGTACTTGTGATGGAGGTGTTGACCAAGGACCTCAAGGATCTGAGTCAACGCCTGGAGGTGGATGCAAATGCTCATAAGGAAGGTACTGGACACACATTTCCTATAGTATGTGGAGCTATTTTTATATATATTTTTGGTCGCATTCAGCAGAGCAGGAGCATTGTAAAGCTATTGCTGGGTACCGAGACACTTTGGGACGGTTGTCTGAGCATCTGAACTCTCTTGTCCAATCTCTAGAGCAACGACCGCAGGTGTGGCTCACACAAAACCTTAGTTCCTTTATCTGTTGTATATACATACACATAGCAAGGGGTAGTCACTTATATGTCGCCTGTAGAAGCGTTTGCGACCGCGATCAAATTTTTTGATCGGCAAAAAGTGTGCTTGATCGCTTGATCGTCCCCCCCAGAGGCTCTTGATCGCTTGATTTTCAAGGGTCAAAGGTCAAATTGCAGCCGCGCGCTCTTGATTGTTGATTTTTAGCAGTTCGGAGGTCACCTTGATCCCTTGATCGGCCCCCCGAAAGGGCTTTGATCGCTTGATTCAGTTTTGATCCCGGTTGCAAACGCTTCTACACGGGACATATAAGTGACTACCCCTTGCATAGTAATCTTGTTCCCAGACCGTCTGACCGGTTTTTGATTTTGCCAGCAAGACTGGGAATGAATTCACTGATAATCATCTCTCTCTCTCTCTCCAGGAGGAGAAGAGAGGTGTGCTAAAAGATGTTATTCCTTCTGTCCTCATCAGTGCCACTGCACACTGTGGCAGACACTATTGGACATCTAGCACCACTCGTCAACAGGCACATGGTCAGCCCATCATACTGTACTGTGCAAATGGGTCATGCAATAACCATACAATAGTCATGTGATAGTCATGTGTAATTGCATTTTTGGTTTGCAGGTGTGGTCCCTCTGGTTCTTCAAGCTTGTGGGTGTTGCTCAGTTCCAGAGCTTCTGATTGGTCAGTTACCAGCAGGCCACACCCCCATCTCACCATACCTCGCAGCTGCTAACAACTCTGGTAGTGAATTTTCAGATACTAGAATTGTAGATGATTCACCCACTAAACAAGGAACTGTGAACGTTTGCACTCAAGCAAAAAACGTCAGTGGAAATCACTCGTTAATTTCTGAGAGTTCACTCAGACCTGCAACAGCTCTGCATAGAGATTTTGTATCAGAGAGGCTGTTGCAAACTAAAACAAATTTGAAGGAAGGTTTCTCAGAAGATGTAGCTGTGAGCAGTGTTGGGTTAGGTGGAGGAAATGAGAAAGAGAAAGAGGAGAGGGAGGAAGACAGCTATACAAAGGAAGAGGAGGGGGAAGACCAGAATGTGCTGATATTCAGAGTTGGTCTCCTGAAGCCTATTCTCTCCATTCTGAGGCCAAAACTGACTAAAGAAAGCTGGAAAACCCACCCTACTGCAAAACATGCTTTGGTGTGGTGCCTGAAACACCTTCAGGTATTAGAAAGGCAGTTACTGTGTGTGTGGTCAAGTGTTATGAAATGCTAATAATTCAGCCCTTTTAAAAGGATTGGTATTTTCTGTAGGTATTTGGTTATATAATTTGAAGCATAGGTTATTAACCTCACGTGAGATAATCTATGTTTGGTTGAATAAGAGGTTTGTAGAAAAATGGCACATGCTTTATTCTTGCTATCCAGCACCCTCACGTGGGTCAGCATCTCGACTCCTTCCTCCCCCCAATCCTCATGCTGCTGGATGATTTTGAGGTACATGACTAATACAGGTGCCTGTAAATTTAAATACATTTCTTCTCCCCCTTAGTCCTCCTCCTCCTTCTCTCCCTTATTAACCATGTGTTTCTGGCTTGCATTGGAAAGGGCTTAGCTGGTAAAACTCATTGCATACATTGGTTGTTAGGTGGGGATTGATATCGGGAGAAGTTGTGCAGATGTTTCCATAGAGTGGTCTTATAGATGTTCACTTGATGTCCAGCTACAGCACTGCATGCATGTAAAGTGTTTTGTCCCTCACTTTAGTACTGCAAGTGGCGGGAACCTGGGTCTGGGAAATGTGACTGGCAGTTTGGATTCCTGTTCTTTTTATCTTCTCTACCCTCGGCAGGTTTACCACAAGGTGCTTGGACTGTCAGCAGTCACACATTTGCTAAAGAATGTGGTAGGTAGTGTTGTTGCAGTTTGTGCTTCCTTTACTTGGCCTTCTCCCTTCACTTCCACTCTCTCTCCTCTTCCTTCCCTCTGCTGAGTCTGCTCCCTCTCACTCTCCCTCCTCCCTCTTCCCTCTGCTCCCTCTCACTCTCCCTCCTCCCTCTATTCTCTCTTCCCTCTGCTCCCTCTCACTCTCCCTCCTCCATCTATTCTCCCTTCCCTCTGCTCTCCTGCTCTCTTCCACTCTCTCTCCTCCCTCTATTCTCCCTTCCCTCTGCTCTCTTCCACTCTCTCTCCTCCCTCTATTCTCCCTTCCCTCTGCTCTCTTCCACTCTCTCTCCTCCCTCTGTTCTCCCTTCCCTGTCCTCCCTCCCACTCTCCCTTCTCTCTGCTCTCTTCCACTCACTCTCCTCCCTTCCCTCTGCTCCCTCTCACTCTCCCTCCTCCCTCTATTCTCCCTTCCCTGTCCTCCCTCTCACTCTCCCTCCTCCCTCTATTCTCCCTTCCCTCTGCTCCCTCTCACTCTCCTTCCTCCCTCTATTCTCCCTTCCCTCTGCTCCCTCTCACTCTCCCTCCTCCCTCTATTCTCCCTTCCCTGTCCTCCTTCTCACTCTCCCTCTTCACTCTATTCTCCCTTCCCTCTACTCTCTCTCACTCTCCCTCCTCCCTCTATTCTCCCTTCCCTCTGCTCCCTCTCACTCTCCCTCCTCCCTCTATTCTCCCTTCCCTGTCCTCCTTCTCACTCTCTCTCTTCACTCTATTCTCCCTTCCCTCTACTCTCTCTCACTCTCCCTCCTCCCTCTATTCTCCCTTCTCTCTGCTCCCTCTCACTCTCCCTCCTCCCTCTATTCTTTCTTTCTTGTCCTCCCACTTACCCTGCCTCTCACTCTCCCTCCTCTCTGTTTTATCAAAAGGTTTATTTCTTCACACAGGATCCTAGCGAGTTACGCTGGTACGGGAGAGCAGATGTCATCTATGAGGTATCATGTGATCACATCATGTGACTTTTGTGTGATTGCTTTGGGCTATGATTATTGCAACTGAGAACTTATACACGAATAGTCTATTTGGGTGGACTAGTTTCTCTCACTTGCTGAAAGTTAGGGGCAGGACGTACAATATATCAGTGAAGTGAAACCTATCTTCATTACCACTGACAGGCCATCAAGACCTTCCTATACATGGGTGAGCCGGAACTGATCCATGCCCTTCACCCATGCATGGTTCACCTTCTTCCCATTGTCGAGGGACCGAGGGCCAGGACTGCATCGGGTCCAAGGAAGGTATCCTCAGTAACCATTGCAGCTTCTTCTACTGATCGTATTAGCCACATTTCCAGGCCTTTGCCACCTCTAATTTGGTTGCTTCCAGTACACAACCATTTTCGCACCAGGGTTGCAGTAATTGAAAAACCAAACGTAATGACTACATAATGATTACAGTTTTCAAACACAATAATTTGTGTAATTATAATTTCACTTCAAAACAACTGTTGTAATTTGTAATGCTGAAACGAAAGGCATGTAATTGCTTGCAGTGGATAGTAATAACCAAGTAGTTTAATTACATTATTGGCAAACTCAGCACACTCAGCTGACCAAGTGCTGACATTTGGCAAGAGCATGCTGTGTCAGCACATTTACACTAAAACTTAACTATGTAATATTCATGACTACTTTGACCTATAATTTAACTATGTAATATTTGTGATTTTGTCATTTTCTTGTAATTGTGAATGCAAGTGTAAGTAACCTCAGTAATTGTAATGGGTATTAATTGATGATTCAGGCTAAAGTAATTGTAATCCATGCCAGAATTCAATTTCTACAACCCTGTTTTGAACTGGGAGTGATCAAATACTGGAGGTGGTAGCTGAGAACAAAGTTATTTTACACCATGTCTTGTTTCTGTAGCCTACCAAAACTGACGATGTGTTTGCAATTCTTCTCAATTCCCTCGACTTTGAGTCAAAGCTTGATGTCAGAAAGGTACAGTGTATGATATGTAATGGGGCTAGCCTTATGCCGGGGCAGAGACAGAACCACGGTAGAGCAGCGAAGCTTATTTTACTAGGTCTTGTTCCCAAGTTATTACATAGCTTGCAAGTTGATTCACTAATATGGCCTCCCTCGGGACTAAACCTCATTCCCAGGCCGCACACCAAAAATAAAGTAGTAAGGTGCTCTTAATTTGGGGGTATCCTTTAAGAGCTAGCTAGTTAGCCAGAGATTCTTATGCAATTCTCAGCGTTTGGTGAATTATCATTTCTATGCACTTTTCACCACCCAGGCTTATGTTGCTCATGTACAAAGTTACATCAGTCTTCTTGGCGTTTACACAGTTCGTCACTTGAAAGTATGTTTGAAGGGCGTTAGGTGTACCATGAAGCAAGATAGATGCGATGTCAGTTTTTTTTGTGTTGCATACACAGGGCTGGAGCCAGCTATTTTAGACTGGTACGGCCATTGATGACGGATGAGCGTATGCATAAGTGTGAACAAGCTAGGGGGGTCTGGGGGCATACTCCCCTGGGAAATTTTTAAATTTAGACACTCTGAGATCGTTTCTGAGGCCATGTTTGGGCCAAAATGCTACTAGAATCTCCCCACCTGTAGTTTCTGCAGCCAGTGAAGCCATTTGAAGTGAACTGTGCTGCCTGAAATTACCACCTCACACGGGCATTTCGCGCATGTTAGCCCCTCCCCAATTTCGTATCGCACTCAAATATCGCCATAGAAATTTGAGAAAGCCTCAATTCTCTCGTCGCTACTTTGGATGCTTGAAGACTCGAAAACGTCCAAAGAAGGCATCATCATAATTTAGACATCCCAAGCTACGACGAACCGCTGTGAGAGGCTATTCCATAATGCACACGTAAGTTAGAATCCAAGCGACGCCATTTTTTCTCCCTCAAAAACCGGTATGGCTATGGCCGTACCATTGGCACCAGCCCTGACACATGTATGAAAAGGCAGCTTAATTATGTGTGGAAACTTTGTGAATTTAGTGGAGTGAATTTGAGGGGCCATCACTCCTTGAAATCTCACTAATAATTAGATATTCCCGGAGTCTCACAAAATTTGTTTTCTCCACATTCTGTTAGGTTATGTTACTTAGTTTTTTACTGATCACGAGATTGAGTGACTACTGTGGAGAGTGGTGGGCTGCTCAAATGAATGTCTATATGCGAATGCATATTAGGAAAGCAAAGGATAAACTTGAAGACTATGAACTAGCGAACCTGAACGCTGAGTGTGTATTCTCTTATCACATGCTGAGTTAAGTAAGATTAGAAACCTGTAGCTAGCTAGCACTGTTTGTTTTGCAGCGGTTGCTTGCTGTGTTGTATGCCTGTCTGGAGTTTCCTGACTACTGTGGAGAGCAGACAAGGAGATATGCTCTGCAGGCTCTGACAACTCTCATCTCATGTGCATGGCCAAGGTTAGTCTGGCTGTCACATGAGAGAGTCTGGCTGTCACATGACAGTCATGTGACAGAGTCTGGCTGGCACACGACTCACATGACAGTCTGGCTATCACCTGGATGTCACCTGACTGTCACATGACTTGAGTCTGTGGCGTTTATGTGATTTTCATGAGATCATGTGACTCATGGGTGTGTGTGATGTTTGGTGGTCATCGCATTAATTTTGTAACTCGTGTGACTTGTAGCAACGCCTCTTCACAGAATTCCCTCCCATAGAGAAGATATTCTCAGAACTCTAATGAAACTTGTATCAGACCTCTGCCCTTCCAACCAGGACATTCCTGAAAAACAAGGTTTGAGAAGCACTCTTACATTAGCCTTATTCCCAGGCCTTTACAGCGTTTATCGTTCTTGTCAACAAATGCATGAAGCCCTGGGAGTGCGGCTAACCTTACTTGATAAATCATCATATTGCAATCATATGGACACTTTCTTGTCTCAAGAGGTCAAAGTTCAGCTGAAGTTGGTCACAGAGTGCTTTGTGATGTTGGGTAGGTGCTGTGACAGTATACAGGTATGTGCATAATTACTGGTGTCATGTATATAGTCATTGTGAGGTGGGTGGATCCAGCCCTAACCATGTGAGGTGGGTGGAGCATGTTTCAAGGCCACTTTTAGCTTTATTCTCTCCACAGCACATGGCTTGTATACTCAGCTCCTTTCACTTTCTGTGGAAGTAGGTCAGGCTAGTGAAGGTATGATATGATGATGAAACTCAACCTTCATTGGTCAATATGCTGCAGGTGTTCTACAGAGCCCTCCAGACCGACTGTGACCACCTGGCTTTGTCCAGGTGTCTAGAAGAATGCCTTGGACAACTTGCACAATAAACTGATTAATGTACCTTGTTCTGCACCAAGTATATAAATATCTCAATGCTTCCATTTGTTAACCAAGACCTCCCCCATCAGTTTGGGGTTGTATAGGTTGTGGTTGTAGGGGATTAACAAGTTGACTGGGCTAAAGACTGACTGGTAATGATCTGCAGCCTTCACACTGACCGATCGTATTGCATGAATGCAAACACTTAAGAGAATAAGTTGGGGGGAGCTGGGAATCAGGCCCCTGTAAAGGTCGACCAGTTCCATTGCATGACAGTTTGCAGCATGCAGCTGTAAATCACTCAACCCGCCCGCCCAGGTCTGTTTTGCACGCGGATATCCTTAATAGCATGAGCTCCACCCCCAGCTTTGTCAATGAAGATGTGGGGGCGGAGCTTAACATGACTGATATGGTCAATGACGTCGTAGCTATTAATTCGACCTTGGATGGGCGTCCCACCTTTTGCCAGAGGAAGATGAACGTTTTTGTAGTAACACTGATGTCGCTACTACTGGTGTCGCTACTGGTGGTGTCAGCCGCTGCGAGTGGTGGCCAGCACGGTGCAAGTGAGTTGCGGGGATCGTGTGACTTTTGTATGTTTGTGCATGGATAATCTAGTACGCGCGTACTATATTACCATGGTTTATGCATGCACCTTATATTTATGGTTTATGACTTATGTATGTCAGCGACGGTAGTGTTTCTAGGTAGCGTTACAGCTATATACTTGTTAGTTACCCCAATAGTAGCTTAGTAACAGACCCCACCTTCTTAGAGGTGAAAAGAGTTAGTGGCTGGTCATAAGGTGTGAAGCAGTCAGAAGCTTTCACCTCCTTCCTCACACACACACACACACACACCTGTCACCAGGGAAACCACTAACGGACAGCATACGTCACTATGAGACCCTCTCCTACGACACCAATCCTGTGAAACTACAACATGAGAGACTAAAACGTGCAACCCCCTCAGCACCTCACCTACACCTATCCTTTCATGCCTTTGACAGGTATGCCCCCCATATCTTAGACTGATAAAAATTTATCTGGTTTGGCTGATTATCATTGCTAGTTTATAACTGCATTACATTCTCATGTCTAACAGGCTTTATGCAGTTGCCCCAGGCAGACAAATTTGATTTCACTAATACACTACAAGCCAGACCCAGCCAACCATAGCACAAACCACTTCCAGTGTCACTGCGTGGTTGGTTGGGTCTGGCTTATGAGGCAATGACATGTGTACACTTAGCTTCATTCCCAGTCCTTCATCCCACTTATTGTCTTGTCACTGTAGTACTCCATGTTACTCAAACTGCAGGCAATGATAGCTATGTTGGAGGACTGGATTGAGTTAAGATGTGCCCAGGCCCTGGTTGAGTCTTGTAGACAGACCCAACCATCCACAGTGCAGATCACTTTTCAGTATCATAAACATGGAAGCGATCTGTAGTGTGGGTCTGGCTTGGCCTCATTCCCAGGCTCCCTCATGAGGAGAGGGTCTGGGAATTAGGTGGTGTAAAACCAGCTCTGGTTGCTTAGAGCTGTCACTTCTGCTTTGCTTGTGGTTGAAGTTACAGCTGTTAGTTGGGGAGGGGGACCATGTGAAGTGGTACAGGCACACACACACACACTAAAGTACAATGGAACCTGATATCCTAGATCTACTGAAAGTCCCATGACTACTCCCTCTGAAATCAGAAGCATCATTGGTCCCACACTGGGTGGGTTCCAGCAGCTAGAGGTTCCCATGGCAACTAGTCTGGTGTACAAACTCTTTGTGACTTATTTTCACTCCTGGCTGCTAACACTATGGGTGGACATGCACTCATTTTGATGATTTTCACCTGGCACCCGTAACTAGCTCACACAAGAAAGGGATCTGTTGTGTGTCAAATGATGTTACAAAGAGGATACTGTAGTTTTTGTGTTGTATGTGCTAATAGTTCACCTTTTTGACAAAATTTTCTCTCTCCAGAGATTTTTCGCTGGATCTCACTCCTAGTCGGCAAGTGTTTGCCCCTGGGGTGAAGTTTCTACTAAATGGGGAGGAAACAACAGGATATGACCCTCGGACCTTCTACCAGGGACAAGTTGTGGGTATGTAGTTAGCTCTACAATATTTTTGTCTTACAGTACAGGTCACAGGTAAGGTAACATGCGCGAGCATGTGACTTGCGAGTTCGTAAGTGCGCACACGCGGAGTGCTCGCTCCACCCGCCTCCACCCTCGCACTCGCCCCGCGCGAGTGTACGTGTGTGAACTGCTAGTATGGAGAAAGCGAGGACGACAACGAGAGAGAGTTAGAGGCCGGTTGAAGAGAATAGGGCGAAAACACAACGAACAGTAACAGTAGGAGGCACGAAACTGGCTAGCGAAGACAATGACTAGCAGTGGAAATAGTGAGTCAGGAGAGCGAAGATGTAGAGTGAATAGCGGGGGGAGCGAGACTGGCTAGCGAAGACGTAAAGTGAGCGGCAAAAGGAGCGAACCGAAGAGCGAAGGCGAAGGGTAAACAGCAGGAGGAGTGAGACAGGACGGATAGAACAGCATGGCAAAGCTGAAAAACTGTCTTGCATGTTCATACTTTCTAGTAGTAGTATTTATCCCCCAGTATTTCTTTGTACAGTGTATTACTTTGCTGTTGTGCCAACACACGCGAGTCTACCGCGAGTACCCGCGACATCACACGCGTGTTGATTACTTGTCACATGCGAGTAAATCCCTCGCTACACGCGCGAATTTGTTACCTTACATGTGATCTGTACTGTACATCGTCATATTGTGCTAACCTTTGACTCCTTTGCTATAAAGTATTATGATGTCAATGTGTATGTGTGTGTGTCTGTGCATGCATGCGTCTGTGTGTATGTATGTGTATGTGTGTGTGTGGTGTGTGTGTGTGTGTGTGTGTGTGTGGTGTGTGTGTGTGTGTGTGTGTGGTGTGTGTGTGTGTGTGTGTGTGTGTGGTGTGTGTGTGTACATGTGAGTGTACCAAGCAAAGGGGGTACATTTTTGTAATTTTGATCACTTTGTGTGTAACTTCAAATGAACATTATCTCTGCTTAAGGTTACAGGATACAAAGCGGGGCGTGGTCTGCGCTTGAAACGCGCAATAACTCGCAGTGCTCAATCACACCTGTCTGCGGCTACAAAAAGATGGAGCACAGAGAGGCACCTCATGCGTGTACACAGCCAGAAGGAATGGGTTACCTTGTACGAGCGGCCTTTTATGGGTGGTCAACTTTTGAACAATGATCTGACCATCCAAACAGCCGAAAGCGATGAATGATACTCTAGATCAACAGTTTTCAACGTGCTCGAGGGCCAGACGGAGTGTTTTGTTGCAAACGTCGTTGGTTTTTGAGAAATAGCCCCTTGTCCAGTAAAACTGTACGCACCTCACGACTTTTCGCCTCTGTAAAATTGCAACAGCCAACGGTATTCAAAAATGGCCCTGCATTGTCCATCGTACAGTACGTTAGTAACTAGGTCTCTTCGGATCCATAGATACTGAATGCTATTTTTGGTTCAAAAAAAAAAAGATAGTCGACAGCACTAGTTGCGTCAGTTTGAAGTCCATGGAGAGTCGTCCGTGCGCATGCGCAGTTGAACGTTATGAACAAACTATATCCCGTAACCTTAAAGGAAGTTGATAGGAATTTCTCCAATCTTTTGTGATCAACCAACCAAAATTACGTCACAGTAGGTGTACAATATATTGTAATTGTTTTCAAATAGGCACATTACTAGTGTGATAGTGCTTACCTTATAAGGAATGTGATTGGCTATCATGCATCACATGACTTCCCAATAAGGATATCCTGGTACACATGTGGTATGTGTTGTCATTTCCGCTCATAGTGAAGTGTTTCTTTGAGTCGCCCACAGAACACTCATTGTTTATATACTGTCAGCTGTATACTGCTGTGCTGGGATGTTTGTGTAGTGTACTAGGGTGGCAGTAGTCTTTGTGTGCTGAGGGTCTGGGAACGAGCCTGTGCTAGGGTGGCAGTAGTCTTTGTGTGCTGAGGGTCTGGGAACGAGCCTGTGCTAGGGTGGCAGTAGTCTTTGTGTGCTGAGGGTCTGGGAACGAGCCTGTGCTAGGGTGGCAGTAGTCTTTGTGTGCTGAGGGTCTGGGAACGAGCCTGTGCTAGGGTGGCAGTAGTCTTTGTGTGCTGAGGGTCTGGGAACGAGCCTGTGCTAGGGTGGCAGTAGTCTTTGTGTGCTGAGGGTCGGGAGTGAGCCTGTGCTAGGGTGGCAGTGCTGAGGGTCTGGGAACGAGCCTGTGCTAGGGTGGCAGTAGTCTTTGTGTGCTGAGGGTCTGGGAGTGAGCCTGTGCTAGGGTGGCAGTGCTGAGGGTCAGTAGTCTTTGTGTGCTGAGGGTCAGTAGTCTTTGTGTGCTGAGGGTCTGGGAACGAGCCTGTGCTAGGGTGGCAGTAGTCTTTGTGTGCTGAGGGTCTGGGAACGAGACTAGGTAGCAGCTAATGACCATCTGCATTTGGCAAAGCAATGTCAACATTTCAGTTTCACTATCTTCAGTATAGACACTTAGCATAATTGCAGTTATCCACATGTCCAGGTTTGCCATCAAAGGATTAGTAGTGCCTTTGATCTTCTTTTGATCTTTCTCTGACCTCTAACCCCAACCTTAATGCTGGCCGCTGACCATTGCATTACTGTGAGAGAGGGCCTGATATCTTTTCTTGGGTGAGCATGAATTACAGAATGAATGCATTGTTCAACCAGCTGCACATTTAACACTTTGTGTGTATGGGTGGGGAGGTACTGAGGGGTGGAGGTTCAGGGGATGGTACTGAGCGGTGGAGGGTTAGGGGGTAGGTACTGAGGGACAGGGGGTCAAGGGGGGTACTGAGAGATGAAGGGTTAGGGGGAGGTACTGAGGGATGGAGGGTTAATGAGAAGTGCTGAGGGGCAGGGAGGTACCATTGTGTCATTGGCTTGGTTCTTACGTTTTATCTCACAGGTGACGTGAAGTCCAGAGTGAGTGGTCATGTGATGGATGGTGTGTTTGATGGCACCATAGCAACCAGCGAGGGAGAATATCATGTGGAGCATGCTCGCAAGTTCTTCAGTGAGAGGGAGAGAAGAGATTTCCATTCTGTGGTCTACCATACAAGCGACGTGGACTTTGAACATTCAGAATCATCATGTGCGGCAAAAGGAGAACTACTTGAACAAATGCGTCGACTACAGTCAACTGCGAGGCCCATAAGGAAACATGGAGGAACAATTTCCGAGTACCTTGTCAATCATGAGAGACAGAAGAGAGCTACTGTCAATGGTGGCACATCCTGTCCCACCTTGGTTGCTGCAGACCATCTGTTTCTCCAGGAAGTGGGAGGGGGTGACCCTGCTGCAACAACATCCGAGATTGTTACCACCATGATGCAGGTTCATAAACACTTTCAACATTTTGTACGCATCCATGTTATCCTGATACACACACACAAATGCGCACACACACACACACACACACATATGTGCACACACACACACACACACACACACACACACACACACACACACACACACACACACATACACACACACACACATACACACACACACAGGTACAGGAAATCTACAGAAATACTGACTTTGATGGAGATGGTCGAGCGGACAACATTATTCCATCAATTGCAAGAGTACAAATTCTTAACCAAAATGACCCAGGCTATCGATTTAGCGCTAGCATTACCAACGTCAACACTTTCCTTGACCTTTGGTCTCAGGAAGACCAGAGAGAATTCTGTCTTGCTTTGCTTCTGACGTATCGTGACTTTGCCAATGGTGTTCTGGGTTTGGCATGGGTTGCTGAGCCTGCTGGAGGAAACCGAGGTGGGATCTGCGAGGGCAGGGTGCGACTACAGGTGGGAGAGAGAAGCTTGAACACAGCCATTGTCACCTACCTGAACTATGGTCAGAGGCAGCCACGCCCAGTCACTGTGATCACCATCACTCATGAGTTTGGACATAACTTTGGTTCACCTGTAAGCCTCTCCCTTCCTCCTCCCTCCTTCTCTCCTTCCCTCTCTCCTCCCTCCCTTCCTTCTTCTTTTAGCCCTCCTCCCTCCCCCCCCCCCCCCCTCCCTCTCTCTCTCCCTCCTTCCCACCCCCCTCCCTCACTTCCTTTTTACCTCAATCATACTACACCACAGCACGACCCTTCCACCGCTACATGCTCTCCGGGAGCACCCAATGGCAACTTCATCATGTTTCCACGGGCGACAGATGGGCAGCAGCCAAACAACAGAATGTTCTCATCATGTAGCAGAAGCTCCATTAACGCTGTACTGGCAACAAACAGTGGCTGTTTCACCAGTGAGCTCTACACACACATACCCTCCTCACCTCACACGTACCCTCCTCACACACCCTCATCCTCTTCTCACAGCTCATACCCTCCTCACCTCACACATACATGTACCCTCCTCACATGTACCCTCATCCTCTTCTCACAGCTCATACCCTCATCACCTCACATGTACCCTCCTCACACACCCTCGTCCTCTTCTCACAGCTCATACCCTCCTCACCTCACACACCCTCCTCACGTGCACACCCTCATCCTCTTCTCACAGCTCATACCCTCCTCACACACCCTCCTCACCTCACACATACCCTCCTCACACATCCTGTATCCTCCTCAAACTAATATAAAACATGTACGAATACTAACTCATATGCACTGATTATGCAGAGGGTTGTAAAACCAAAGGTAATGATTACATAATGATTTACAGTTATCAAACAGTAATTTGTAAGGGTAATTTCACTTTACAACAACTGCTGTCATTTGTAATGCTGAAACGAAAAGCTTGTAGCTAATCGTTTGTAGTAATTACCAGTTCAATTGCGATACTGGCAGACTCAGCATGCTTAGCTGACCATGTGCTGTTCAAGCAAGTGGTAAGAGCATGCTACGTCAGCACATTTACAAATTGTGACTACTTCAACCTGTAATTTAACAATGTAATTTGTGTAATTTTTTTGTAATTGTAATCATTATATGCAAGTAACCATGGTAACTGTAATGAGTATTAATTGACGATTTAGGCTCAAGTAATTGTAATCAATAAAACTGTGCCAGAATTCCATTACTACAACCCTGATATGCAGCACAGAGTTGCAATAGTGTATTGAGATACCAGTTTATTGGGATGAGCCTGAGCGAGCCCCACCTCCTACACATCACTCTCTCCCACACATCCCTCACACCCTACTACCCCAGATGGCTCGTTCTGTGGTAACGGTATTTTAGAGGAAGGTGAACAATGTGACTGTGGTCAAATGTGTGACCAGGATAGTTGCTGCGATTCAGACTGCATGCTTACAGCAGGGGCCCAGTGCAGGTGTGTGTGTGTGTGTGTGTGTGTGTGTGTGTGTGTGTGTGTGTGTGTGTGTGTGTGTGTGTGTGTGTGTGTGTGTGTGTGTGTGTGTGTGTGTGTGTGTGTGTGTGTGTGTGTGTGTGTGTGTGTGTGTGTGTGTGTGTGTGTGTGTGTGTGTGTGTGTGTGTGTGTGTGTGTGTGTGTGTGTGTGTGGGGGGGGGGGGGGGGGGGGTATGAGTGAGAAATGGGTAGATGGGGGTGGGAGGAAAGACATGGTTGTCACATGACTCCCATATATTCATAATTCTCCAACTGTATCCTTGGTATCTACAGCTCACTTCAGCCCTGTTGTGATGGCAGCTGCCAGTTCCTTAACAATACTGTCATGTGCCGGGAGGTCACAGATTGTGCCAATGCAGCGATGTGCACGTATCCTTTTCAGTGTAGACTATGACATCAAACAGGAGCACATGAGCTGCACAAAGGAACCAAGGCGGCTCATGTGCTCCTCTTTTGGGTGGCTTCTCTTATTCACTTAACCCTCAGACAAATATTTCATCTGCATAGCATGTGACTGAAAGTGCAAAAGCATTAGTTTTGTGTTCATAGATGACTGGAGTATCAGCTCAACATGTTGGTAACAGAGGCTCATGTTTTCAACTACATGCTCCCTAACAGTTGATTCCTTGACTGCCACTCACAGTGGTTCCAGTGGTGTATGTCTAGCCTCTCAGCCACGCCAGGGACCATGTAATGGTGGCCGGAGCTCATGTGTAGATGGGTTGTGTTCAGGGTCTGTGTGTCTTAATAATAACCTCCAAGACTGTCAGTGCACAGGAAACCAGGCCCAACTTTGTCACGTTTGCTGCATGGTGGATGGAGCATGCCAATCAACCTTCAGCCTTGGTGATAGGGTAAAACTTTACTTCTGTCTCTCTCTTTCTTCATCCCCCCTCCTCCTTTTTACAGTCCTGTCCTCATCTCATGTTTCCCAAGGGAAGATCCATTTCTTCCTCCTCTCATCACTTCTGTCTTTCTATAGCCCTGTATGCATCTGATTCCAGTTTCACGAAGCCAGACTCTCACACAAAAAGTGGGTGAGAGTCTGGCTTTGCAAGACTGCATGCATATCTGACTTCTACAACAGTATACAGTGGAACCCCTCTATAACAGACACCACTGGGAACCAACATTTTGTCCCTTATAGCAAGGTGTCCCTAACTCGGGGGCTTCTGTTATATTTCCGGTAGGGATGGTACTGTGTAATCGGGCTATTGAGCACAATGCTGCTGCATTTTCAGAGCTTTCCTTTGCTGTACACTGGCAGGGAAGGCTAAGCAGAGGCTAGTACTACGAGTAACAGTGCTAATCTAATGTCAAATTGTTAACTACAGCAATGATGGTGGACAATCTTGCTGAAATGGTCGACGAGTGTCCGCTAAATCAGGGTCGTTAAGTATTGTTTGCGTACAGTTGGGACCACAAAAACTGTCCATTATACGGAGTAACGGGGTATCTGCTATTCAGGGGTTGCTTAAGTATTGTAGTGAATGGAAGGACAGTCGGGACTTTCAGAATTGTCCGTTATATCGTGGGTGTCTGCTGTTGAGGGGTGTCTGTTAAGCGGGGTTCCACTGTATACACATGGCTAAAGGGCTGTACAGTAATGTCACCAGAACTTGAGATCAGAGCAGTAGTTTATGTATCTCTTTTTCCTTGCTAGAACATACAAGGTCAAAATCGTGAGGCGGGGAGATCATGTAATGATTTTGAGGGATATTGCAGCAACGACTCACCCCCAAGGTGAGAGAGAGCACTACATTACCTTTGCACAAGCACAATCAGTGAACCAAGTTAAAGAGGCATGTTAGTTTATCAGCTGGGTGGCTGGGAAATGGAGAACACTGTCATGAAAAACCAGGTTGGGTTGCAGTGTGCAAAAACAGAGAGGGAAGGCCTAGGAGATTTTATCACATGAATGACAATTCTCCCCACCCCCAAGCGGGGAAGGGGGGGCTGGTGGGAAGAATCCACTTCACTGCATTTCACGCATGCATTCTTCAATGAGTGTATTCAGCTGAATGTTAAAGACTGCACCACTTGGGCAGACAGTACAAGATAAGTCCTCAAGATTGTTACACCCCCCCTTACTTTGACATCCTTCATGTGATGAAATCTCCCAGGCCTTCCCTCCTTGTTTTTGCATACTGCAAGTGATCAAAAACTGGAAGCTGGAGGCAGGAATAGCCTGGGAACGAGGCTAGCAATACCACTTACTCACATCACACATACTCTAAATCATCCACAGGTGTTTGGGAGTGGACAATGAAGAGACCCTCAATGATCTTCGCAACATCTTCACCCTTGGCACCCTCAACAATATCGTAGCATGGCTTAGTGTCTACTGGTACATCCCTGTCATTATTGTGGTGGTGCTCATTATCCTGATGATCCTCCTCCATTTCACCTACCGTAAGAGAAAGCCTCTCAAGCGACGATTCAGTCAGGCTAGGCGGTCCATTCGGAGAGAAAGAGGACATTCGACTGATGGTCCCACAGGGGAACAGCGTAGGAGAGCAGGACCACAGCAAATAACACACAGTGAGGAAAACATGGTCTCCTTTCTGTTGCTTGCAAATAGCTGCCCTAGCATCTCATAAGTTTTTTGGTCTACCCATGACCATTTTCGTATATATACCAAAGTCATTAATCATCTCTCTCTACTTCCATCTCCTCCCAGGGGAAGCTATAAATCGTTTGAGGAGGTTTTTCCCAACGGCGGACGCTGAAACAGTTATTTCAGTTCAGCAAGCCTCAGTTAATGAAGGGAAGGCGGTGAAGAGGCTGCTAGAACTAGGTTTCCCTCTCAGGAAGATTCCAATCCCAAGAGCATAGCTCTGCACATGTTGGAAATTACCAGTCCCGTTCCAGTAGATCTTATTACCAGTAATCATATTATTCTTTTGCACAATATCTTGTCTTATCCACTTTTCCTTAGATATGCTTATTTTATAGTTTGTGTGAAACAGCATAGTTTGCTTTCTTTCTGTGATTTTACCGGTTTTAAAAGTATTTTAGTTACCAGTAATGCCTTTTATGTAATTTTAACGTAGAGTAAAATAACATAATACTGTGTGTGAGTTCAGCCCTGCAAGAGTTTTATTACACTAGTAAAAGTTAACATTCGTACAATCATGCAGTAGCCAGGAGGAAATCTGCATGGGAGCAAGGCTATGTAATACTGTCATCATGGACACTGCCACCAGTGGACGGCACAGGACATGCATGACCTAGCTCCCTCAACTCTTCCTTCCCCTCTCTACAATAATTATGATGTACCGCAAACCTATCTGGATATAAAGGCAGTCTTATGACTGTATAATATTCAATAATTTGTTTATACAGTACAGCCAGTGCACACACTTCACATGTATCATGGGGAGGGGGTAAGGGAGGAACTGGGATTCTAACTATGCTGAGCAAGGATGTCTTCAGGTACAGATATGTCAATGTATGCTGAAGGATTGGTCTGACTGGAACCACTGCAGGCTCCCACTGAGAGCTGTGTCAACACACACAGGGGGTAGCTGTCCATGTTACTAGCAGGGTCAGCATAGTCAGTTGCTGCGACTGTGGACAAATTTTTCTTGGAACCTCTGATATTTACCGAGTGGTTCTTTCTGCTCTGCTTTCTTAGTGACTTGGGTACTACCCTCTTCTGTTTTTTCACTGACTGTGTCTGCTTCCTTGAGCTCTGATTAATGCTTTTCAAGACCACTACTGACTTTGATTCTGTCGTGGATTTAGCAGAGGTTTTTTTCTTTTCCCTTTTCGCCATTTTGGGTTCTGTTGTTACTGCTTTACGTTTGCTGCCAGCTTGTGGCTGCTTGTGTTTGGCTTTCCCTTTCATTCTCACATTGCAACTAGTTAGTCGCTTGTACACACCACTTCTCTTACCACTACTAGCAAGCTGAGATGCTGTTGTGGAGTGGCTGAAGAGCTTTGAAAACCCAAAGTCACTTTGTTTCTGTGTGCCAGCTTTTTCACCCGGGGTATCTGCTTCCAGCACTTGACTGACTTCAAAACCAATCTCCTGCAAGAGAAGGTATACACACACCCTTTAGCTATATAGCTAATTGCAAAACAAATGGTTGGTTACTTTAAGTGTGTGACTATCCTTTCCATAGGAATTCAAAGAATGCTGAGACTGAGAAATATTTTATGGGAGGATAGTATAAAGTTTGCTGAAGCATTCATTTCCATGTATGGTAACATTAACACGCATGCAACGATGATAACCAAATGCTAAAATGGTAAATAGTGTATTGTGTATACACAGATTTTATACACTGTGGTTGGTATAAGATGATAGTTCATACTGCAATTTGCTAGGCCAACATACATCAAACTCCAGCATTTTCTCCATTGTACTTCCCACCCAGGAATCAGCGGGAGTGTTGACCCTCTTTATGTTACCATGTGTCCTTGTCCCATTGCCAATATTGTGCAGTGGGTGAATGGGTGTGCTGCAAGTGAAAGGGCCCTGGTTGAAAATGTGCATGGCTGAAGTGGGCCGTTTCAGGTCAGGGGTCTGTGAAGTGAAATAAATGCTGATGTACAACTTTGTGAACACTGCAAGTCACAATACATGCATGAACAATCAATGAACTACATCTCCTGAATAATAAAGGCAGGCCTAGATGTTATATGCATGCAACAACACTTCAGCTGAACCTACACTCTCAATGTTGACAGGGCCACACAGACTCTTTGGTGTGATGTGGTTTGCACAGCCCAGAGTTGTGACTGGTGTGCTGGTGAGTGGGGCCACCACTTTGTCTTCCGGTTCAGTGCTGCTAAGAGAGATCAAACTTGCAATGGGTGTCTGAGATTGAGAGAAAGAAAGGCATGCTGAAATGTAGCCATTGGATAGAAAGCCCAGAGGCATAACAATAGCACTGAACTCAGGCAAACCTAACAAATTGATAGAGTAGAGGGTCACTGCTACATTGTGCTGTATGGACATTTGCTATATTATTAAAGCTCTACAAAATCATTAATTAACTTGGTAGGCAGGAATAACTAGGTCTACTGCCTACCATTTGCAGGCCACTGAAATGCTCATCCAAGCTGCTGCACGAACTCTTCTCAGCTTTTCCTCTCTCCTGTGCAGACTTATTTGGCTGTTGCTTTGCGTAATCTGGCTCTTTTGTACCCTCAGGTCTGTTTGCATTCTGTAGTAATGGCACTGTCTTCCTACCACGAGTGTACACTGGTCCTTCCAACTCCTCATCATCAATACACTCCAGGATGGTATGATCCAATTGCCTACCAGTCAGATGGTACTCTGACATGCTAAACTCTAGAGGTGCTTTCTCTGGGAGGTGACCCGCCATCGTCATAGCATCTTCGAACTCACCACATGGGTCTCTTGCCCTTGGGATTTCAATTTCATCCTCACTATCTCCTTGTGTGTCACTGACAGGGTTAGCAGGTGGGTAGTGGTGTGCATGGGGTGACCTGATGCTACTGCTAGCATTCTTATTCTTGTTTGACTGTCAAGAAAAGGAGCAGAATTTTATAAAATTAGCTGTGCTGTACTCTCTAACTATATATATAGCTAACCTTAGTATGGGCTCTCTCTGACTGCTTCATGTCAGCTGCAATGGTTTCCAGGAAATACTTCATTTTTCTGGATGTGGACTCCAGACAAGTGGAGCTGTGGGAGGTCTGCATGGTGTGTGTGTGTGCCAGCGTGCATGTGTGCATGTGCAGAAATATCAAGACCCACTGTTATTACAGTATCTACTAAAGCTCATAATTCCTACATACTTACCTCCAAACTTGCGATGTTGCTGTGTGGTGTAACCAATGACTTGCCACCATTAGCAGAGGGGAGGGGCTGCTGTGTAGACTGTCTCCCAGTCTCCATGACAGTCTGACACGTGAGCTCCATGCTGACAGGGTCAAGATTGCAGGAAGGAGCAGCATCTCTGTCTTTCATAGACTGAAAATGCAGCTGGTTGCTAACAACAGTGGAATCTCCAACAATGGAAGTGGCTTCACTCGTTTGTGCTTTGCTTATGTTCTCTGTAACTTTCCCAGCAGCTTGTAGTTGTTTCTCTCCACCCTGATTTACATTTGCACTTGGAAGTTTCCTCCGCCTGCCCTTCCTTGCCTTTCTCTGCCGTGTTTTTTTGTGTCCACCATCTGCTGCACTCTTGCTACCAGAGTTTGTGTTGCTGTCCCATTTTGGTCTCTTTGGAACGGTGGCTGTGCGGTCTCCAGCCGGTCCACAACTCTCCACTTGCTCTGGTTCTGTTGCAAGTGGCTGGTTGACACCTAATTGGCTTTGAGTGGACACACCACTCAGCAGCTTGTTACTGCTCCCACTCTCCCTGAACATGTGGGATGGTAGCTCCCATTCCTCTAGAAGAGGGGTGTTTGGGGTGAGAAAGTGGTGTTTATTTACTGGCTGGCGGGGACATATTCGAGAGTAGGTATGGACAACACGCTGTTTGGCTACGATTGCAGTTCCATTCTTCTTTGAGATGTTTGCTGTGGAACCACTCCGACGAGAAATTCTGAGAGAAAGGGCAACATAACAGCTAGGTATTACCGGTATGCACAAAATCACTTAAAACAAACAAAAAAACATGCGATGTAGATAAAGTGCTTTACTGCAGTGCTCACCTGTACTTGCACCATAGATAATAGAGACGTCTCTATCATCTATGCTGCATAGTCGTGCCTTGTTTAATTTATATAACAGCCGTTAAAGATGATTAATAACGAAGCCACTATAATATATGTTCCTTTATAGTTAGTTTTCAGCAGTGTTCACCCCTGGCACCCACGCATGCATGCACTGAATGTGAACGGCCTACCTTCCAGGCATTGCACCACTGGCGCTGCTCCTTTCCAGTGTAATTCGGCAACTGCATGTACAATTCAATCATCGCGCTCAAATTGCGGCGCGCGCCACGTCGGCCAATTCTGACCAATCATTGAACAGTCAACTTTGTAGGCTTACTTATACATGTACATGTGCTATGGTCCCATACCCACACCCTCTTATGGGGGTAGTATATATCACATGAGAGCGTGGGTAAGCAAATACTAGCTCTGTTCTCCATGGAGTGACAGTCCTGATGCGAGAGAGTCAGCCAGCTGGGCCACAACCGCCTCAGAGGGACGTGTGAGGTCCCAGATTCTGCAAGTATGATCACATGAGGTTGTGGCAAGGTAGTGACCATCACAGGAATAGGAGCAGCCAGTGACACTTGCCATGTGCCCACGGAGGATGACTGGCTCCGAGCCAAGAGCTGCAGAAGACTGTGATATAGAAAAAGATTACATCATAGATATATATCCATGCTGCAAGGACTCAATGTAGCGCTTCCTTTGCCTGTATTTTGCACACAACTGCACTGAACACAGACCTCGACTCTTGCCCTCCAGAAGTGAAGCCACGCCTCATGAAAACCATCTGTATCTCTCATGTTATTCTCATTCCCATAACAAATGGCATGCGTATGAGGTTCCATTACAGATTATTGTTGAAAGATAAAAGAAGCTGCTTCTTTCAAGGTGAAAGGCCCGCTGTACAGCTGCTTTTTGATCGCGCATTTGCCCTCCAGAAATCCTATCTAAATCCAGAACTCTACATGATTGCTATGAAATCTTGTGTGCCAAGATCAGTTGTGGCGGATTCCTCAAGCAACAGTATGTTCCCATGACTGTGGATAATTCACAGAATGAATACAAATCACATAGCCGCACCCACCTTTCGTTGTTTGCGATGAAAACTGGAGATGTGGAAGGCTGGGAATGAGGCGGCATATGCTTGACAGTCCTACAGATAGCCTACATTATTACTGACCTTGATGTTGGTCATATTCCAGAGATGAAGTTCACAAAGGTCATTGCCGGTGGCAACCTGAGAGCCATCTGGGGAGAAAGTAACGCAGTTGGTTTCCTTCCAGCCCTTCTGTAGCACATGCCAGGGAGCTGGGAAGATGGGGGAGGGGGGGATCGAGGGATATAGATACATAGGTAGTAGATACCAGTATGAATAGATAGATAGATAGATAGATAGATAGATAGATAGATAGATAGATAGATAGATAGATAGATAGATAGATAGATAGATAGATAGATAGATAGATAGATGGTACTGTACTTCTTCCAACCATTACCTTGCGCTCTGAGGTCCCACAGAATGACCATACCCTTCCTCCCACAAGTAGCCAGCAGGTTGCCATCAGTTGGACAGCAGCTGACATCATAAACACAGTCGGGATGACCTTCCAGGGTGAGAGGAGAGTCAGGGAGGGAGAGATCCCATATCTTCACAGTACCATCCCAAGAACACGTGGCCTGACAAAGAGAGGGAGAGAGGGAAGGGATGAAAATGGTGAGCTAAAAGATCTACCTTTCGTGACAATGTGACAACCCTAAATGTAGCACATGTGCTTTCAACAACCATCAAACTAACCAGTGAGGTTCCCCCAGGTGAGAACGAACAAGATGACACAGGACTGGTGTGGCCACGAAGTGTTTGCAGCAGGCAGCCAGTTGACACGTCCCACAGCCCCACATTGTCATCCCAGCTACATGAAGCAAGCAGGTGCCCACTGGGAGAAAACTGGCAATAGGTAACACCATAGGCATGGCCGAGCAGCCTATATACCAGCTGGAGGAAGAAAGAGAGGAGCAAAGTCGATAGGGTGTCAGGCTATTTTACCCCTCCTCCCCTTGGGAAACTAGCCTTTGGTTGAAAATCTGACGGCAATTGAACAATATTTGCTTGTCATATGGGGTGGGATCATTCTGCAAAACATCGTAAAGAATGTCATAATTGTCTTTTCTCTACCTCATTCTGCGAAAATGTCATATTCGCTACCTAAAAATACAATCACTTACATCACGCAAAACAATTCTACGATCTGATTGGCGTCCTCAAATTTGAGAGTGACCCTGCTCCCATGTGATATGCATGTTCAGGAAACCAAAGCCTCTTCACACAAACAGGTAGCCTAGTGAGGCCAGACCCAACCTAAAAGATCTGGTCATGCACATGACTAATGGAGGGTCTGGGAATGAGACTCTCCTGGACACGGTATTGGAATCAGACTGGTCATGCATCATGTTCCACCATAGCTTCCCATCCAGGTCATTCACTAACAGCCTGAGCCCATGAATGACTGTGGTATAAGGCACTAGTTCCACCAAGGTAGCCTTGTTACTAGTAAGTCTGGACCCCAGACCCTTCTGGCCGTGCGAGGAAGGGTCTCGGGAACCCAGAAGTGTCTTGAGTGCTGGAATGCTGCCGTCAGTGTTGATGAGGGAAAGAACGCCACTTCAGCCATACAGCGTTCGAGTTCTATTAATGACAGGCAGAAAATTGGAGTAGTACCTGACCAATCACGTTGAAGATCTGAGAAAGAAGAACTTAAAAACCGTGGCATTCCAGCAAGACACTTCCGGGTAAGGTTTTTCCCCAGACCCTTCCTCGTGCGGCCAGAAGGGTCTGGGGGTCCAGACTACCTTGTTACCAGGCCTTTGCGGGGAATATGGAGGGGGGAGAAATAATCAAATACTGGGGGTGACAAAGACTTGTGGACGATGCTACCACCAAGGGATGTGGGCCCATACCTGGAAATCTAGCGTTCTGTGCAGTAGAATGGTTTTGTCCCACGAGCAAGATGCAAGGAGAGTGGAATCTGGAGAAAACTGACACGCTCTCACCACCCCCACGTGGCCCCTCAAGCAAGCCACTTGTTGTCCCCCCTGCACCCCCCACACCCTCACCGTCTCGTCAGATGAACAGGTGGTCACGCGACTACCACACAAGGTAAAAGAGCTACACCAGACAGGAGCGCTGTGACCAATCAGAGTCGTCAGTGAGGACATATGACTGGCATCAGGTGGCTCGCTGGGTGGCCACGTCCACCTAGTGTACCTTGCATGCGACGTCGACGTCGTTTATGATGCAAGCTAGCTCTCTCTGACCTTGCAACACGCCCCTTCATGGAGGGGGAGTGGTTTGCGGACTAGTCATGTGAGGCTTCTTCACTTCCTGATCCTAGGAGAAGTTTGAGTTCGATATGCGACCTGAGATGCTGTAGCCATGTCGCTGCTGAAGCCACCAGAAACTGAGAAGTTACCCCCCATAGAAGCTAAGGTGGTCGTCCTTGGCACGCAAGGTAGAATCCAAAGGAACTATTAAATAGTTAGAAAAATAGAATCTAGTCTAGAGGGATATGAAGTTACCTTTGCAAGTGGTAACAGATGACCTGTACCAGTACCGAGCTCATGCGGCTCGCTCGCAAGACGCATCCGTACTGAGTACACATGGAAGCTATCAAGTGGTGCATACAGTGGTCTCTAGGATTTTATGGGCATGCTTGGTGTCTAATGGGGCTATTTGTATCTAGTGGTTAAGGTGGCACGGTCGTCCCTCGGCGGAGGTTAACGAAAACATAAACTTGGGTTACAGTCAGGACCAGGGTTACTCCTAGTTTCAGGGTTAGGGTTTGGTTTAGGGCAATCTTGCTTTGCCTAATTTTAAAAAGGGTTTTAGTAGCTCATTAATATATTCATGAACCCAAAATTGCCACTCGATGGACGCATCTACACGCTCACTGTAGGTAGCGTCCCAACCACCAATGTATCTCAAATCAATCTATGCCAGCTTTTGTTCAAAGCTACTCTCAAAGTCAGGCTAGACTCATGTTTGTCACTACTCTTGGAATGGACAACTTTGACTGCACCAAAATGAATGCACATTTCGAAAAATTCACAGCTTGTCTACGGGAGGGGCTCATTCACGAGTGGAAGCAAGCATTACTAGCCCCACCTCTCCCCCTTATGTCGCTAAACAACTCACGGCTCTGTTCCACACACAGCCACCGTTCAGCTCCCTTGTCTGTCAGACTGTAGCACAAACGATAAATTGCGTATTCTAGTTAAAGCCCAGCCCAGCACTCGAAGCACCTGGCCACAGTCACCAACTAGACTAGGCATACAGCCGCGAGACCTGGGCCTACTCAACAAATACAGTCTTGGCCACTGTGGCCTTTCTGCTGCTTCTAGACACAAGCTTGCTTTCACAAGCAGGCATCACGCACTACTCACAGCTACTGACACTACAGCACTCTACTAAACTCCTTATCTAAGCTTATCTTCAAAGTTCCGAGCACCACATGAAGGGTGCCGCCAGGCCACATCTTAACTAACTTAATTATAAACTGATTATTGGATGGCAATGCCGACAGGAAATGGGGAAAATCCCCAATTTTACGGACCGTGAACGGTTTGAGACTCCCAAAACGGAATGTGCGCTAAAATTTTAACAAGACAAAGAAGACTATCAACTTGGACTCCAGGTTTGTTGACCTTGAAAATACAGGGTACCGTGCCACCTTAAGTGGTATGTGCATACACTTACTGTACAGAGAGGCAAATGGCCACCTGTGCACTAAGGTCCTAAGTTACAATGCACCATTAATATTCACCTGATCTCAGCTGCGTGGTGGATCTGGCAATGGATAACCTTACTACTGTACTGTAATATATAGTTTTGTTCCAAGACCACCACCCCAAGCTTTTTGCTGCTTGCAAGCAATAAAATGCTGGGCAGATGGGAACAAGGTTGCTAAAGACAGAACTTATGGATTTGTCTGTGCCTTCTGAAAGGCTGGGTCTGGTAACAATGAGAATGTTAATTGGTGATAATTAAATCCACTTTGTGGCCAGGGACATCTTAATACCTGGAAATTTGGTTATAGCAAGTGCTAATTGTAAACTTTTGACTGGCAGCTACTAGGCCCACTAACCCTCATGGACAATCTCACAAACTACATGTACAGCATTCTTTCCCTATCACACTCCCACTATAGTTACTACAAATTATGTACTTCCTCATCAGCTGTTCCCAATTATCATTAGCTACAAAAAAAGCTACTGATGTGTAATTAGCAATTTGTCTCCTGAGTAATTAGCAGTTTGTCTCCTGAGTAATTAGCAGTTCGTCTCAAGGGTATTGTCAAACAGTTTGCAGGGAGGTATTTCGATCACGATGAAGGGGTGTGGCTTGTGAGGCTACAGCGGAGCAGGGAGTGGTACAAAGATGCCGTACTCGGGTGTTCTGCTCATAAGCACATATTTGCTGTTAAGTGCTGGTTTGCATGTGGTTACTGTGGCAATCGACGACAGTGCAACTGAGAAAAGATACCAGGCCCTCTCCTGCTTTTCCGTACTGTAAGTGACGGAAAACTGGGCGGGGCCTGGGAACGAGGCTAGAACTTAGTGGTTCCTCGAAGAGGGGGGTGGGTGTATTTTTGAGACTTGTGATATTTCTCTTGCCCACCACACACGTAGCCTCTTTATGTACACTTGCAGTGATTCTGCAATGCCTCTTTTGTCGTGTGCTTGCTTATGCAATAACAGCAAATGGTGTCTGCCTTCAAGTCCCTCCTCTTCCACAGTACTGCTTCTTTAGTACTTCTTGCTTAAAATAGTACTGTGGCATAAATATGTGGGCATACTTTCGAGAGAGGAAAGCACCCTTTGCAACAACTTTGTTCAGAAAAAGGGGGCGGACTTATTTTAGAGGGTGGGCCTATTTTCGGGAGATTACGGTATTACCGAGTCTAAACCGCTTTCCAAGTTGCTCGTAGAACCTAGAGTTTATCAGTGCTTTGAATTTACCTTGGCTAGAGCGCTTTAAAGTTGAGTTTAGCCTTCTACCCAAGCCCTGCCCCCTAAGAGCCTGTAGCTGAAAAGCTTCATCACAAGGCTTGTGCTTCAATCTCGTGCACTGTTAAGCACTGTAGGACGCTCAATACACATAGTAATGGCAGATACCATTCCATGTTGCACAGCAAATATCCAACTCAAGAGTTCAAAGCTATAAATACATATTGGCATGTGGAACGTGCACTTACCCCAGGAGTAAACTTTAGTTTACCAACAAGCCTCCCTTCACCAGCTACACAAATTGGACATTTTGGATAGCCTCATTCTCAGGCCTTCCCACCGTCCAGTTTTTGATTGCTTGCAGTATGCAAAAACAGAAGGGGAAGGCCTGGTATGTTTTATCACGTGAATGATGTCAGTGTCTACCTAGGTATAGACAGAGAGGGGTCCCCCATCAAAAAGGTAGACACTGACGTCATTCACGTGATAAAATATACCAAGCCTTCCCCCTCCGTTTTTGCATATACTGCAAGCGATCAACAACTGGACGAGTTCAAAGCTATAAATACATATTGGCATGTGGAACGTGCACTTACCCCAGGAGTAAACTTTAGTTTACCAACAAGCCTCCCTTCACCAGCTACACCACCCTCAACCCTCACAGCAACTCCAGAAGGGATTTCCCCACTTACATGACATGACACAAATATCTACTCAGATTGGGTGCCTATTGTCTCCTCTGTGATAGTTACATCCCTCCCTGGAGCGTGGTTGTTTTACACATTGGCCTACACATTGTGCCCTACAGAGGGATATAAATATTACCTTACCTGTTACCTAGGTAATACCACTATAAAAGAGATAAAAGAGAGATATGATTATATGTTTCCAACCTAGGAACCCTTCATTTGCATCTTTGAGTGTAATAGAACTTAGCACTTGTAAACCACACCAGACCAATACCCTTCAAGTGACTGCTGCAGTTTTGAAGGCTTTAGGTCTTCACACACTTAGAGGGAACCATCCATGAACTTAATACCACTTTAGCTACTTAACTCCAGAATATTGTCTTCAGTGATGAGCACTTTTGGCCACTAAACATGAGTCACTGCTGCTACTTTACTTATGGTGCTATTGTTATAAAAGGTGCATAATTAAAATCACATAAACTTGAAATGTATCCAAAATGTAGCCTCATTCCCAGGCCTTCCCACCGTCCAGTTGTTGATCGCTTGCAGTATATGCAAAAACGGAGGGGGAAGGCCTGGTCCATTTTATCACGTGAATGACGTCAGTGTCTACCTAGGTAGACAGAGGGGGGAGGGGTCCCCCATTGAAAGAATGCATTTTGCGCACGCATGTTTTGTTTTGAACAAGAAGCGGTACATTTTTCACTTCACAAACGTTCAAAACTCCAGGGGTTGGGGCAGAAACTACAAGATAAGGCCTCAAACTCGTTTTTTCGATGGGGGACCCCTCCCCCTCTCTGTCTATACCTAGGTAGACACTGACGTCATTCACGTGATAAAATGGACCAGGCCTTCCCCCTCCGTTTTTGCATCCTGCAAGCGATCAAAAACTGGACGATGGGAAGGCCTGGGAACGAGGCTATCCAAAATGTCAAATTTGTGTTACTTAGTACCCACATGGCAATATATAGTGTGCACTAGGCCAAAGCAAAAAAGTGGGAGGGGGCTGGAGTAAGATTTGACTTCTCTCTTCGTCTGTCTACCTGTCTACCTGTCTGTCTGTCTGTCTGTCTGTTTATCTGTCTGTCTGTTTGTCTGTCTGTCTGTTTGTTGGTCTGCAGGTGTTGGAAAGACATCGCTGGTTCTGAGACATGTTGGCAACACGTTTTCTCGCAGCGTGAGCCCCACAATAGGAGCATCCTTCTTCACCTTTTCAATGTAAGCATGTGTGTTGTCATGACTCTGCAGTGTGAAATATTGACTAGCTGTAGCTGAACACTGAGTGGGCAAGAAGCTGCAAAACTTGGATGGGTGGGGGGAAGGGGGGAAGGAGGGAGGGGGGGTTGGATAAACAAGAAGTTAAATGCAAAGGCTAGTCATGCACTGACTAATTGTACATGCGTAGTTAGCTGTCATTGTCTCACAGTTATCCCAGTGTAACTGGTAATTGCTGAAAGATCTACGTAGTGAGTAGGGTTAGGATGAAGGGGAAGTGAGCTAGAAATTCTTCATCACTTGCAGGACTCATACTGCAAGTGTATTTCTACCATTTTTATTCCACAAAAGAATCCATCTCGTTTTCCTTTCAGTGGCTTCTCAGTTGACTTCGATCTACATAAATGAAGAGAAGGTTATCTGTTACCAACTCGAGCTTGGAAAACAAGTTGCCGACATTTCGACTGAAAGTTGTCATCAGGGCGAAAATGAAGAAGTGTGAACAAACGCTGCTATCTCGCTTAGTTCACTAGGCAAGCTAGGAGTCTGGTCTTAATCAACTCCTGTCTTGTATCAGCTAGGAGTCTGGTCCTGTCTTGTATCATTTGTGACTGCAGTTCCTGTCTTTCTGTGTGCCCCCAACATAATACTGTGCCCATTATGCTACCTGTGTACGAACACACAGGCACTATAACCTGTGCACTATGCATGCTATCTTTAGGGCTATTAGTCGGTCAATTCAAATTGTTCTGCACAGCACAGGTGATAAATGTACTTGTTCATCTCTTTAACTGTGATGTGGAGTAATGTGGCGTCATGTGACCTCTGTGGTGAAATAATTTACACTCACCTACGGTGAAAGATCATGATGTCATGTGACCACATGGGGAGAGATTATGTGATGTCATGTGACCCTATGGGGAAGATCATGTGATGTCATGTGACCCTATGGGGAGAGATTATGTGATGTCATGTGATCCTATGGGAAGATCATGTGATGTCATGTGACCCTATGGGGAAGATCATGTGATGTCATGTGACCCTACGGGGAAGATCATGTGATGTCATGTGACCCTATGGGGAAGATCATGTGATGAAAAGAAAAAGGGTCCTCTGACAATGAGCATTTCTCCTGCATATGGTGAGTCAAGCATTCAGTACTGACTAGTCTAAAATGAAGTCAAGACTTGGGTGTGTGTGTGTGTGTGTGTGCACTTGTGTAACCTTTAGTAGTGTATACAGCACTTGTAGTACACACACACATTGTACCACCAGGAAGCAATTCATCAGCAAGTCACATGCTAGTTTCTACAAGATACGTAAACACTCTCTGATACCAGCTGCTGTAGTGTCTGTTAGCCACAGGTGTAGACTACCCCACAATGCCTTTTGCCATGGCAATACCTACCCATTAGCAGCATGGCAACAGGAAAACACCAGTGGATTTACATACTTCAAGTTGGTGTGGCATGTTTGTGTGGTAGCCTTGTTCCCAGGCTCTCCCTGCTAAGGAGGGGGAGAGCCTGCGAATGAGGCTATTGGTGTGGCATGTTCGTTTTACACCAGCAGTAGTGTAGCCACACCAGCAGTAGTGAGTGTAGCCATACCCGGGCATCGGGAAACTTTCGCTAATCTCTAGCTATCTTGTGTAGAGTTTAGTTCAGAGGACATGACGTCATGTTGTAGCGAAAATTAGTGCACTCTGATGACATTCCAAGGGCAAGAGTCGTAGATGCAAGCTACAAGGATCGCTCTATGGGCGCATGCGGTTTTTGACTAAGCTGAAGCCATCTGGCTAGTCAAAATTGGTTATTATGACTCACCTCGCAAGCTAGGCTTGTAATTTGCCAGTTCCACGCAAGGTCAGTCAAAGGAGGCCATTTTAGCTGCCAAACATCAGCTTTGTCGAAAATGATGCACGCCCATTGTGCCCATTGTAAATTTTCAGCTGAACAGAACCATAAACTTTTATTGGACTGACCTTATTCACATATGTCTATTTCTCACACATTTTAGAGGTATACTTATGTTGCTGTTTCTGTTAGTGTACAAACTGTTGTACACAAACTCTGCTTATTTTCTGCAGGACAGTAAATGGATTCCGGATTAAACTTCAATTATGGGATACTGCCGGACAAGAACGGTACGGAAATCAAATCTGCATGATGTCGTATATGTTTGTTCGTGTCCCATGTTGCAGTGTCAAGTGAGGAAACATGGTCTTAAGCCAAGCTAGCTTTGTTTCCAGGTAGAGCAGCTCTGTGCAGGGTTCTCGCTAGGCCTTCAGTGGATGTTTTTGGTCAATTTCCTTAGGATGTGATAAACCTAAGCAAGGGCATCACTTCCTAAATCCCTGACTTCCCATTTAACATGGCAGTGTAGCTGTGTGTAAACAGAGTGTACCTGTACCAAGGTACGTACTATCACCCAGACCCAGCCCTCTCATGAGGAAAATGGTCTGGTCACACGAGCCCAATTCCTTGGGTTTGTGGAAGTGCTAAAGGTTCTCACTTTCAAATTATTTCGATCAACACTACTCTGTGATTGCTCCACACTTCTGAAGCTGGCCCAACATGTGACACCAGACCCTTCTCCTCATGTGAGCTGGGTGGGATCTGGACATGGGACTATGCACCATTTTTCCAGCAAGAACCCTGGCTGTATGCTACCTTAGTTTGTTGAAACTGAAGCTAATAGTAGTAGGCAATTGATAAGGACCATTGTTTATCCTTGCACTATCTCTGAGAATTCCTGACCTTTCACACTGTGTCACATGACCTCCATATGTGTCATAGGACCCCCCCATACTGCATCACATGACCTCCCATACTGTCATATGCCCCTCCATACTGCATCACATGACCCATACTGCGTCACATGACCTCCCATACTGCATCACATGACCTCCCATACTGTGTCACATGACCCCTATACTGTTATAGGATCTCCCATATTGTGTCACATGACCTCCCATACTGTGTCACATGACCCCTATACTGTGTCACATGATCTGATCTTTCCCATTTTCTCATCTTGCCACTGCAGGTTTCGTTCAATGGTAAGAACGCCTTACGTATGAATTAATAATAATAAAGGGCTCAGAACCAGAGTAGTCCAACCTACAAAACATATTGTACATCCTGCACTGGTAACATTGCAGCGCAAATATCATACTTGGAAATATAAAACAGGAAGTATCAGGTTAGGAACCCTTAACTCTCTGATCATGTATGGTCTCTCAATTAGTACATAGCAGGCTTAATACCTGGAAATGGTGGTGGGTCTCATAGCATGTATCATACCTGGAAACGTCAGGCTAAGAGCTACGTATGAGAACTCGTCTGTTAGCTATATGGACTCGCAATTTGGCACATATCATATCGGTAGTATCATATGTCAGTGGGTATCTTAACAGGCATCATACTGGCAAGTGTCAGGCTAACGGGAGCCCATTCCTTATTAATCTCATGCCCAGACCCCATCCTCTCAGGGTGGGGTCTGGGCATGAGACACAATCAGTATAGGCTTGTTCACTCCAAAATGCTTAAGATACCCACTGACATATGATACTACCGATATGATATGTGCCAAATTGCGAGTCCATATAGCTAACAGACGAGTTCTCATACGTAGCTCTTAGCCTGACGTTTCCAGGTATGATACATGCTATGAGACCCACCACCATTTCCAGGTATTAAGCCTGCTATGTACTAATTGAGAGACCATACATGATCAGAGACACATCTAGCACAATGTAAATCCATTCAAATGGATTTACATTGTGCTAGATGTGTGTATGCATGATAGACTCTCAATTAGACCACTCTAGTTCCAAGCCCTTAATTTCATCCTTGGTCTCTACATTGTGGGAAGCATAATCACACTGTGTTTTTAGCCTAGCTTGACAAGTAAATGTGGCACACCTCATTGAAGTGGGTGTGGCACATCTCGTTAATGAGGTGGGCATAGTTCGCTCTGTTAGTGTGGTGGTTGTACCAAGTTGATGAGGTGGGCATAGCACATCTCGTTAATGAGGTGGGCATAGTTCACTCTGTTAGTGTGGTGGTTGTACCAAGTTGATGAGGTGGGCGTGGCTCATCTTGGTAAGGTGGGCGAGCCCACCTTGATGAGGTGGGTGTACATTGTAGCTCACCTGTGGCCCATCTTGAGGTGGACACGGTTCACCTCAAGATAGGTAAGGTAGGTGTGACTCACCTTGATGACAGAGTGGGTATGGTTTACCTTGTACTGATGGGTGTGGCTCAATGTTAATGAGGTGGGTGTGGCCACTCACTGAGCTGGGGAAGGCTCACCTTGTAGTGTTACTGTAGTGCACTTTGCTGATAAAGTGGACATGGCTCACCTGAAATGTTTCCATTCCATTCCACAAGGCTCCCATGTATTACAGAAGAGCGAATGCTGCCATCATAGTCTATGACATCACACAAGAGAAGTCATTTAATGAAGCCAGAGATTGGGCCAAAGGTTTGTAGTATGTGACTATAGCCTCGTAGCTAGGTAGTCCTCCTAGCCACCCTCCATTCTGCAAAGAGGGAAGATGTCTTTAAGCGCTTAGCCTCATATCCAGGCCACAAGGCAAAAGATGTATTTGATTTTAAGAGCCAGATGCGAGAAGCCAGCAGTGAACCCAAGGTGCCTTGCTTGTGCTACCATTCCAGCAGAGATGTTATAAGCCATTAGAAAGAAAGAGTTTTTCGTCATGTTGTCTCGTTTGAGGCTATTTACATGTTATACTGTGACAATAGCTAGTTTGAAAGAGAGTGTGTGTGAGGCTTGTATCAAGGTGAACAGCTTTGTTTCTGTGACGATAACATCTTTCTTAGAGAGCTGATGAAGCCCTCTGATTGTTCGTCAGTATGTTTTATGTATGGTGATGATGATGGTGTCCGGTGAGTGTGTGTCAGGAGTTTAGTTTTGTTATGTCTTCTCTGCAGAACTAGAAAGTAAAGTGGACTCTAAACTTGGTGAGTTTTGCATAGCTTCTCCTCCTCCCTCCCCCTCCATCAGATGCATATGTTTGTACTCACTCACATGGTTTCATATCCTCCCTTCTCTCCCACACTCACACCCAAATGGCCCACATCTCACCCCCTCTTCTGATAACATACACACCCACACACGACCCACATCCCATCCCCCTCTCCCTCCCACACCTCCCATCCTCCTCTCCCTCCCACACCTCCACACACACACACACACAATGAGTGTACAAAAGCAGCCATTCTAACTTTCTGAAATATTGTGCTAGAACTCCTGGACATTGTAAGTAAACCATTTGTGTTTTGCTGGATTTCTAACTTACTGAACTGACTGAAGGCTTTTAGATTGTTTATTCTCTTTGTGGAATCTTTGAAACTATAGAATTGGGCATGAATCAAGCACTTTGTAAGCAATATGCTGGTCCACAAGAACAGCAACTCTAGAGATGCCATGTGGTGAAGTTCCAGTTTTGTTGATTTCCTGATTCACAGAAAGAACAATTGCAGACAGCAGTTTTTTTGTTTTGCAGATTCTACAAGTTTACAAATCTGTGATGTCAGCCATCATAGCTGTAACAGCCCTGCCCCCAACATGTTTAGAGTGTAATCCGGTACATAGTAGTCTCGTGCCCAAACTTCGGTAGGCACTTGTGAGCTGGGCATGAGACTAGTGCTTTCAAACCGTCTGAAGCTTAGTGTATGAAGAATTAATAGTGTATGTAGAGCATATTGGGGGCGGGGTTGTTACAGCTGTGATGTCAGAGATGACATCACAGTTGAGGGAGAATTTTGCAAACTTACAGAAATCTGCAAAACAGAAAAACTGCTGTCTGCAATTGCTCTTTCAGTGAATCCGGAAATCAACAAAACTGGAACTTTAACACATGGCATAACTGGAGTTACCATTTCTACAAAACTGGAACTTCAATAAAACTGGAACTTCACCACATGGCATCTCTAGAGTTGCTGTTCTTGTGGACCAGCATATTGCTACAAACTGCTTGATTCATGCCCAATTCTATAGTTTCAAAGATTCCACAAAGAGAATAAACAATCTAAAAGCCTTCAGTCAGTCAGTAAAGTTAAAAATTCAACAAAACACAAGTGGTTTACTTACAATGTCCAGGATTTCTAGCACAATATTTCAGAAAGTTAGAATGGCCGCTTTTGTACACTCATTCACACACACACACACACACACACACACACACACACACACACACACACACACACACACACACACACACACACACACACACACACACACACACACACACACACACACACACACACACACACACACACACACACACACACACACACACACACACACACACAACACACACACACACACACACACACACACACACACACACGCACACACACACACACACACACACACCTCCACAGCAATATGTATTGTGGGAAACAAATGTGACCTGTTTGATCAGAGAGAAGTCTCGCGGGACAAAGGAGAGGAGTTTGCTCACCAACTGGGAGCCATGTTCACAGAAACATCAGCTGCTGAAAACATAGGTTAGCCAATTGTGTAATTGCATCTGGAAAGTGGGGGAGGGGGGGAGGGGGGAGGAAGGTGGAGGGGGGTACTAAGCAAGGGCAGAGGAGACTAGGGGGGCTACAAACTGATGAACTGTAATACTTGGTCACAACTTAATTTCTGACTGAGTACCTAATACACACTGACCTTTTCAGGCAACATAATGTCATTCCAGGTAAGAAGTTGTAGACATTGTGTGTCGAGTGGGGGAACACCAACACCGCTGGCACATCGATGTTCATTATGTGAACATTTCACACATACATAAAATGTGAAGTTAAAACGTAATGGGGATGGGGCATTTATGGCTTAAATGGATGGGGCATTTATGACTTAAATGGGTGGGGCATTTATGACTTAAATGGGTGGGGCATTTATGGCTTAAATGGGTGGGGCATTTATGGCTCAAATGAGTGGGGCAGTTAGTTATTGTTTTTTGGAGATGCCCCACCCAATTAACCATAAATGCCCCATCCATTTAAGCCATAAATGCCCCATCCCCATGTCCCATTATTTTTTAACTTTGTGATATCTAATAGACTATGACTGAATATTCATGCAATTATATCATTCTTGTAATTTTTCATTATTCACGATGTATCACGTGATTCAGATTTGGCCTCATGATGTTTGCATAAAATGCCCGACTAAGTTACAGTGGAGGTCACGCCGAGACCAACTCCAATCCTTGGGTCGAAGCGGTGTAAACAGTTGGATTGAAGTGCAATCTAGCTGTGGGACGCGTCTTTTACGGGAAAGACAATTTGTACGAGAACCTAGCTACCACGTGGAAGGTGGCGCCGTTGTTCGTTTGGCAGATCGGGCGTTGGTGAGTATCAGACTCTATCCGAGTGCCTGAGGGGATCGCCAGTGAGGAATGGAAACTCGACAAGGACTGGTGTTAGGGGATCGCCTGAGGGGAGAGTCGGAAGCGTCGGTTGGCTCCCCGGAAACGGAGCGTGAGATACCGGAAGGTCGTGTACTTCCTCTTAATTCGAAGCGGCTAACGTCTGTTCAATTGCGAGCGATCGCCCGAGCCCTGGATTTACCTGCCAGAGGATCACGGGAAGACATACGGCTGACCATAGAGGGTAAGCTGAGAGAGGACTACGATGAACTAAGTGTTCAAGTTGTTGTGCAAGAGATATCGGAGACGGAGACAAAGTTATTTCTGATTGATGAGAATGGAGTATTCCTGGAGGCTGATGTTGGGCA
This sequence comes from Agelas oroides, assembly GCA_949130485.1. Taxonomy (NCBI): domain Eukaryota; kingdom Metazoa; phylum Porifera; class Demospongiae; order Agelasida; family Agelasidae; genus Agelas; species Agelas oroides. Next base: position 6,808,274 of record OX422188.1, read on the forward strand.
GAAAGAGGGGAATGCACCTGTAGAGTTGGAGGCCAAGAATGTAGAGCTGACAAGACAAAATGAGGAGCTCACTGTGGCATTGCAGGAGGCAAACCAGAAACTTGCCGATCAGCAAGCCGAATTGAACCACTTGACGGAAGCACTGGAGAGGGCAATAAGAGAGACAGAAGATCCTAGTGGTGCCACATCAGAGCTGGAGGAACTTGGCAAGCAGTTGAAGAGGGAGAAAGAGAAAGCAAAGAGGTTGTGGAAGCTCAACTGTAAACGGGCAGCAGAACAAGAAGAGCTACTGTCTGCTAGGGAGTTGGAGATTGAGGAACTCAAACGCCAACTAGATGACCCTGATAGTCCTCGAGAACCTGACCCAGACGCCTACAGTGGGGAAGGGTCTGCTGGAGTGTCTACTGCCCCACTGCTGCCACTACCTACAGGATCTGCTTCTCGCAGGGGTCGAGCTCCACCTGTTGACCACTACACTGGGGAGAACCCCGAGATCAGGTTTGATGACTGGCTCCCATCACTGATCCGAGCATCTAGCTGGAATGGATGGACTGAGGAGGAGCAGCTAATCCAGCTGGCCGGCCATCTGCGTGGTCGTGCACTGCAGGAGTGGAACTTGATGGAGGAAACAGATCGTAAGAGCCTGACAAGAGCTCTGCCTGCTCTTAGACAGCGGTTGGATCAAGAGAGCAAGATTTTAGCTGCACAAGATTTCAGACACACGGTGCAGAAGCAGCCAGAGAAAGTTGCAGACTTCATTCGCCGCCTGGAGAGGGCATTTCACATTGCATATGGTGGAGACTCAATGGGCAAGGAGACCCGTGAGGCGTTCCTTTTCGGACAGCTCCAGGAGGGATTGAGGTTGGACCTCATGCATAGCCCAGCAGTGTCAGGGGCACGGACTTATCAGGAATTGAGTATGGCTGCCAGAACAGAGGAGCAGCGGCAGCTGGAGCTGAGGAAGCGTAGGCAGTACCACTCTGCCCCATCCCCCAGTAGCCCCAAAGAGCAACAGCTCGAGAAGTCGCCTGGAAAGCCAGAACAATCTGGGAAGCCAGAAGACAAACGACTTTGTTATAAGTGCGGGAAGCCGGGGCACCTTTTCAAGAACTGCCGACATAGCAAGACCGAGAGTAGAGGCCAAACCACTAGTGGTCGTAGCAAGGAACCAAGTACCCGCCAGGTGAATGCTGAGCCGAAAGACCAGAACCCAATGTCCTACCTGTTCTCTGATGATGATGAGGTTGTGAATGTGGTTCGAGTGCAAGACCATGGTAGCCAATCTCGAAAGGCAGAAGTTGTAATTCAGGGATTCCCAGCTGAAGGGATTGTGGACAGTGGTGCCGATATAACCATTATGAATGGAGACCTTTTCAAGAGAGTTGCTACAGCTGCCCGCCTCAAGAAGAAGAACTTCAAGAGAGCTGATAAGGTGCCATGCACCTATGACCGGCACACATTCTCATTGGATGGCCGAATGGATATGGACATATCCTTCGGAGGACGAACCATGTGCACACCAGTGTATCTCAAGATGAACACTCATGACCCCCTCCTGTTGTCGGAAGGTGTGTGCCGCCAGTTGGGTATTCTGAAGTATCATCCCGATGTTAAGCCACGAGAGGAGGTGCCTGGATCGGAGGACTCTAAGTCTGTTTCTGCAACTGAAGCAGCTGTGCCAATGGTTCATGTCCAGTTGGTCGAGAGCACCAAGGTACTCCCTCAGCAGAGCACTGCGGTGAGTGTGAAGTTAGATGGATGTAGGGATCAGTACTTGCATGGTGTGCTATGGGCTTACAGGAATACCCCACACGAGCCCTCCTTTCTGCTGTTTGGCCGTGACTGTCGCTATCCCATAGAACCTGCATTCTTGCCTGCTGACAAAGTACAGACAGCAGAACTGACTGATTATCGGCAAGAGCTCGCAGTGACACTCGCCAAGGCTCGAGACTTAGCTGCACAGTCGATCCAGGCTGCCCAGAAGAAATACAAACGGCAGTATGACCGGATTCACAAATGCTCACCTGTACCCTACAAGGAAGGGGACTGGATCCTCATACGGTTTCCCCACGAAGAGTCAGGAAAAATGAGGAAACTCTCTCGTCCGTGGCATGGGCCATATAGAGTTTCGGAAGTCACATCCACTGGAGTGTTGGCACAGAGAGTATATACTTCTAAAAGTGACCCAATTCGTGTCCACCTCCACCGGGTGTCGAAGTGTCCCCCAAACTTCCCTGCTGGATATTACTGGTATGGAGATAGCAGGAATGGACCTGGGAGACCACCGAAGTGGATCGATCAATTGCTGCCTGCTCAGGACTCCCCACAGCCTGACCCAGCAAGTGGAACTGAAGAGTTGCCTGAAGTGGACTCTGACAATGAGGAGGACCCTGAAGAAGTAACTGAATTGGAACCTGAACTGGGTCCCCCTGCAGACCAACTCTCCGTTGCTCAGAGCAACCAACAGCAGCCTACCGGAATTCGAACTCGTACTAGGACTGTTGTACCCCCAGATTATTACTGCTGCTGAACGCTCGGGACGAGCTCAAGTGAGGAAGGGGGGTGTGTGATATCTAATAGACTATGACTGAATATTCATGCAATTATATCATTCTTGTAATTTTTCATTATTCACGATGTATCACGTGATTCAGATTTGGCCTCATGATGTTTGCATAAAATGCCCGACTAAGTTACAACTTCACATTTTATGTATGTGTGAAATGTTCACATAATGAACATCGATGTGCCAGCGGTGTTGGTGCTCCCCCAACTTGCCACACAACATTCCTGACCGATTGTTTCCGGGTATGATATTCTCCATCAAAGAAGTCAGTCCAGGAATGAATGGAAAGAAGCTATGAGCTTCGCGCAAACATTCCTGACGGAGTATTTCCAGGTAGATATGTGACTGACCAACCAGCGCAATCATTGTATTGATAGTATGTGGAAACTGCCATCCATGAAACTTAGCATTCCTCCACGAAACTTAGCATTCCTCCACGAAACGTACTCTGCAAGAACAAGTTGGTTGTTTTAACCACAGAGTGGTTTACCTTGGTTGCATACAAGCTGGAGAGACAGTCATTATGAGAGGTTTAGTTTGGTATGAAAGACTAATTGCGTAAGGCAGCCTGAGAGGCAGGTGCCCAGTTCATCTTACAACCACAATACAACCCTCAGAACATCTGTGAAGGAGTCATTACAATTGCACTTCATATGCAAAGTTGCAGTAAGGAACTTTCATGCTGTTAGTGCAAGCAGGTGATTCTCTCACAGGTGTTCTGAGGGTTTTCAGTATGTTGTGGTTGTAAGATGAACTGGGAAGCTGCCTCTCGGGTTGCCTTATACAATTAGAACAACAACTTGTTTTTGCAGTTACCAATGGAGTTTCATGAAGGAATGGTAACTGTGATACATTCTTTGGCCCAGAATCCTTCTCCTTGCCAATTTTAGTCCCATGTTCTGCATCCATAGAACAAGAAACCAATGATACAGCTAGCAACCAATCGATCTTTGCGTGACCATACCTACCAACCTATGGCACTTGGAACGAATGTATCCCCAGAAATTTTTTGCTGATTCATGGGTATGCATTATTGAGAGGCCTTAGCTACAGGCACAATTTCGTGCACAATTTAGCTGTTACATTCTCCCAATACATTGCTGTATCAGCAATCATGCTTCAACGTACCTAGGCCCTTACTACATTTCTTCTCGACCCTGTGCAGAAACTTAAGCAAATAAAGAGGGGGTAGGTGCTCACTCCGTGGTGGGCGCTTGATACGTATTCTGCGGTAACCCTAGTAATCCTTACACAATCCTTGCAGTATGTTGAACTATGTTCCTATTGTGCCAGCATAATGTACAATTCTGGCTGGTGAGGCACATATAATTACCTGCAAGCAGTATGTTCCTATTGTGGCAGCATAATGTACAATTCTGGCTGGTGAGGCACCTGCAAGCAGTATGTTCCTATTGTGCCAGCATAATGTACAATTCTGGCTGGTGAGGCACATATAATTACCTGCAAGCAGTATGTTCCTATTGTGCCAGCATAATGTACAATTCTGGCTGGTGAGGCACATATACATGCAGCCAACCCCCTGCCCAGCTTTTTGTCGCTTCCAGTATGGTATCGCATTGAAAGTGACAGAAAGCTCAGTGGGGCCTGGGAATGAGGCTATACCTGCATATGGTAGGCTCTGAAAACAGTTTATAAACCCTTTGACTCTCAAGAGGAAGGTTATCTGTTACCAACTTGAGCTCGGAAAATAACTTGCCAACGTTTCAACTGAATGCTCCAGTCGTCAGTTGGCAAGAACTGACTTGGGCTTTCTCAGCTCTCATTGATCTAGCTTGCCTCATCCATCCTCCTTCCATCTTTCCCTTTGCAGGAGTGAAGGAGACATTTCTGAAGGTGGCACAAGGCGTGATAGCTCTCTTTCAGTGCAATGAACTGGTGATCAACAATGCCATTGAGCCTTCCTATTCTCCACTAAACAGCTGCACACCAACACAGCATTTATACTCAAGTCCCCACTACCAGTCTCAGCCTAGTCACCTAGAACCAAATGGTCGAGTAACTGTCCCTCATGACCGTAGATCTTCAACTAACTCACAAGATAGCTTCCTTCACAAATGTTGTGGAGGGTAGCCAATTCACACTGTTGTTATATTATATTGAATGGCTGTCAGCATTAATATGAATTTTGTGTATTTCAGTTTCAAAATTTTCGTTGTTTGTATATTTAATTTGAAGTATTTATAGGTTTACTGAGAGTGAACACTAGTGATAGGGTTGGGTGATATTGTATAATCAGCATGTAGGAACATGCAGGGTGCTATATTGCATGGTGTATCCAATGCTGTTGGCAGAGATGGCATTTCAACTGAGGGGTCTATATGTCATGACTGTGTACAAGATTTCAACGGAGGTTTCAGCAGAGTGTGTGATCACAAGCTAGAGTGTGTGAATTTACAAGAGCTAGCCTCACTAGCCACTAGGCTCTACTTTGCTCTACTATGCTCTGCCTTGTGTTCTACTTCACTCTATCACACTCTATACCATACTCTGCAATACTCTACCTCACTCTATCATGGTAGAGTGAGGTAGAGCATAGTATATAGTGAGGTAGAGCATGGTATGAGCATGGTAGAGTGAGGTAGGGCATAGTATATAGTGAGGTAGAGCATGGTATGAGCATGGTAGAGTGAGGTAGAGCATGGTATGAGCATGGTAGAGTGAGGTAGGGCATGGTATGAGCATGGTAGAGTGAGGCAGGGCATGATAGAGTGAGGCAGGGCATGGTAGAGTGTGGTAGGTTGAGCATAGATAATATTATACCGTATGGTAGAGCATATGGTAGAGCATGGTGGAGTGAGGTAGAGCCAGGTAGAGTGAGGTGGTAGAGTATGGTAGAGCATGGTAGAGTGAGGTAGAGCCATGGTAGAGTGAGGTAGAGCCATGGTAGAGTGAGGTAGAGCCATGGGAGAGTGAGGTAGAGCATATAGTAGAGTGAGGTAGAGCATATTAGTGAGGTAGAGTAAGGTATGAAGTGACACAGTGCCCAGGTCCTGCATGTCATTCATGTGGCGTCATCATGACTAATCTTCCCTGCAGTACCATCAGCGATAATAATGTGCAAGTGGTTGGAACTAGTTAATTAGGCCGGCATAAAGTCTTGTATACTAGTCTCGTGCCCAACCTACACATGCCTCCCATTGAGGGCGAGGTCTGGGGACGAGACTAGTCTTGTACACCGGCCCTTTAAACAAGAGTGAGTGAAGTAGAGCATGGTAAAGTGAGGTTGAGTATGCTTACCCTGGGAACATCACTAAGTTTCAAGTATATACCCTTGTATCAGTAACCAAATATACTGACATTGTTGCTCATGCTAAAAAATGGTTTCTAGTTGTTCAGATCAATCATGATGCACACATCTACACATCTACGTACACTAATGCTATCAGTGTCTCATAGTATCAAAATGTATTGTCATTGCAATCAATTGTCTCAGGTGCTCCAATCAGAATCAGAATCATCATCATCACTGTCACTTTCTGTGTCACTGATCTCAACAGCAATCCTCCGTTTCAGGATGGATGCAACATCACTGCCAACATCTCGCTTCTTTTCCTCACCACTTCGTTCCACTCTACGAAGGTTCATGCCTGTGTAGCACAGTAAACTCTAGTAAACTCAGTATATTATAGCCCGCTAAGGAGGGGGAGAGCCTGGTACATTTTATCACGTGCGTGACGTCAAGGGTAGACACAACTTAATTACGTGGGGGTGGACTAAGCTGGGCGCCCATGCACATTCAAGCACCAGCGTTTTAAAGACTACTACAGTCTTCTTTTCAGGTAAATGTGGCTTTAGTGTGTTACCTTCATCTTTGTAGTCAGCGATATATAGTTGTCCACGTAGAACTAGTCGATTTCTTGAGTCAGTGGTGACAACTCGAACAACAATGACGCTAGCTTACAACACACAACAAATCACAAAGTTTCTTGCTATTCAGCCCGTCTGGTGCCGTGTCTAACACTCTGAGAATCTACTACACCCGTCTACCTTGCGATTTACGGCTGCTGTAGGCAGCGGTTTTTGTGTCATTGTTAGCTACACGTGTACTTGCCTCGATCACGAGCTCTGAACGACGTGGGCGGGATTCCGTGAGTGCCCACGTGTAATTAAGTTGTGTCTACCTTGCGTCTACCCTTGACGTCACGCACATGATGAAATGTACCAGGCTCTCCCCCTCCTTAGCGGGGAGAGCCTGGGAATGAGGCTAAGTATATTAATAACACAGGGAAGAGAAAAACTATACTGTGGGGAAAATTTTGAAGGTTAGGAGAACAAAACTTCAGGAGTGTGAGTGTGGACTCCCATGCACTTCTAAGGGTTAACCACATCTAGCCTGTATCTTGATCACCCTTGACGACTTGATTTACAGTGATTCAAAGGCCACAAATGGTAGTCATTCCCCTTGAGTACCTGCAAAACTTGGTGATTGCTTGTAGTTCATTTTGATTTCTTGATTAGCATTTAAAAGTATGTAGATCGCTATATCTTGTTTTCATCATGATCCTACTCATAAATGCTTGTAAGGCAATGCACAATTATTGTACAAGAGACTCTATACTCCTTGTATCAGTGACCTGTGCTTCAAGGATGTCCATTGGGTCACTGTTCCTCCCCCTCCCCCTCCTCCTGCCAACTATACTCCCGTATGGAACCCAGCTAAAGCAAGTTAGCATTCTTACCCATCTCTATGGCTCTCAGCAGTGCACTTCGCCCATCAATTTCTGGTGCCTTTGGCTTTTGAACTTCAATGGTCACTGGTGGGAGTTCTGGAGGAGGGGGCCCAGAGGGAGGTGGAGGGATGGAGGGAGGAGGAGGGGGAGGGGGGCCACCTAATCCAGTCATGGGACCAGAAGGAGGAGCAGGAGGGGGAGCAGGAGGAGGCACGGGTGGGACACTCATGGTTGGGCCAGGAGGAAGGGGAGGAGGAGGAGGAGCAGGGGCCTTGGGATAGCTAGGCTGCCTCATTCCCATATCAGGTGGCATCTGTAAGGATAGAACACGACCAGTAGACCTTGCATCCAATGTGCTTTAAAATCTTCCTATTTTTCTTACTAGCTCTATCCGCTTCTCTTGTTATTGCTCACACTTTGGTGCAGATAAAGCGCTTCTACGACTGTGGTATATTTTCTAGCACCTCATGGCTGGCAATAAGAGACTACGTGTCATTCTCTTGGTGGCGCGGAACAACTCCTTTTGTTTCTTGTAAGTTCCTGTGGGTCCTGGTGGTTCTCAATCAACCAAAAAAGCCACTAGGCTAGAACCTAAGTATTGACTTGATTCCTACCTTCTACAAAACTGCGGGCATAGTTTCATACGAGCAATTATACAATACATTTAGTCAATTTTGCCTGATGTTTGTTCACTCAAAGAGTATCTATAAGTGTGTGCGTTTCTCTTCACGTGTGTACACATGCACGCATACATTTCTTGGTGAGCACATTAATTGCTTTTCAGACACTTGTACATCAGAGGAGGTTGGAAGCTAGTAATTAGTGATACGCGCGATATAGTAATTAGTGCTACGTGAATGACATATAAACATACTGACTGCCATAGAGGCCCATAGTGAAAGGTCAACTCGATTTACACAAACAGCTTTCGTTTGTTTGGGACGAAACTCACTCAGTGGATACTGCTATAGGTGAGCTCTAGATCGACCTCTATGGCATTTTATGACACAGAGAATTTTCCGTGGGGATTCCCAAGGAAATGCTCTAATGCTTCACACGTAAGGAAGAGCTATAGCGGTCGATCTAGAGCGCACCTGGCAGTATCCACTGAGTGAGTTTCGTCCCAAACAAACGAAAGCTGCTTGTGTAAATCGAGTTGACCTTTCACTATGGGCCTCTATGGCAGTCAGTATGATTACATCATTCACGTAGCACTAATTACTAACTCGCGCGTATCACTAATTACTAGCTTCCAACCTCCTCTGCTTGTACATCATACTGAAAGTGAGAAAACTCCTCGAGTGTTGTACGTGCTACCGTGTGCTACATCATTCAATGAATGATAGATCTTGGACTATAGTTGGCAAAACTCACAAAGTTTGATCACACTCTGGTAGCCTTCAGGCAAACCTGCAAATAGAATGTTGCCAACTTCTGTGATAGTTCAAGATCTATCGCTCATTTGAAGAAAGTGGGAAACCTACTAAGTGAAAGCAGCCACAAAGAAGAAGTGTGAGGGTGTACGGAGCCTGGAAGTGGGGGAACTACCTCCTAAGACAATGTATACCTAACGGCCAGAATAGGCTCCTACCAAAACACGGCTATGTGTACTGTTGATTGCACAACCAACGTGTGTGGGCACATCAACAATCTACCTACACTCAATTAAGTCCTCTCTACCTTCTCTCTACCCTCTACTTCACCCACGTGACAAATTATTCCAAACCCTCTCCCACTTTTCTGTACTCTAGTCTCCGCGTAACTTCATACCCAATTGCTCATCTCCAAGAGTGTTGCATAACATTTCATCACAGTACAACTTTTCTACTACATTTGCCAAGATCAAGATCACCACGGAAGCCTTGTCATCCAATATGGTGGATGCTTTCCTTTTATATCTTTGTATTTTCACACAATGCGCAACAAAGCTACGTACACACACAATGCGCAACAAAGCTACGTACACACACAATGCGCAACAAAGCTACGTACACACACAATGCGCAACAAAGCTACGTACACACACAATGCGCAACAAAGCTACGTACACACACAATGCGCAACAAAGCTACGTACACACACAATGCGCAACAAAGCTACGTACACACACAATGCGCAACAAAGCTACGTACACACACAATGCGCAACAAAGCTACGTACACACACAATGCGCAACAAAGCTACGTACACACACAATGCGCAACAAAGCTACGTACACACACAATGCGCAACAAAGCTACGTACACACACAATGCGCAACAAAGCTACGTACACACACAATGCGCAACAAAGCTACGTACACACACAATGCGCAACAAAGCTACGTACACACACAATGCGCAACAAAGCTACGTACACACACAATGCGCAACAAAGCTACGTACACACACAATGCGCAACAAAGCTACGTACACACACAATGCGCAACAAAGCTACGTACACACACAATGCGCAACAAAGCTACGTACACACACAATGCGCAACAAAGCTACGTACACACACAATGCGCAACAAAGCTACGTACACACACAATGCGCAACAAAGCTACGTACACACACAATGCGCAACAAAGCTACGTACACACACAATCAATAACCAATTTCCCAACAGGATTAGATGTCATGCAGAGTCATTTCAGCTAATATCAGCCACGTTGGGTGACTCGGAGGTGAAAAGTACCGTCATGTCCAAAACAAACAGTTCAGGTGACTGACAATACGGTAGAAAGGAAAAAGTAGCATCTTCATGCAACCGTTTCGTTGCCATGAGCAATCTTCTAATGAATACACTGTCTGGTTACCTTGTCAACTATTGTTAAGGGTGGGGCTTATTTGTGCTACGAAGAAGTATCAGATATTCATGCACCTTAAGAGTATGCTAAATTGAGGCCCAGTGAACATGATGTAATTGAAATGTATTTTGTGTGTGCTTTATTTAGAGTACGGCAGTAACTGCACACAAACTGGCACTTAAAGTAAACATGCTTATGAGTGGAATGTGCTTAACAATGCATGAGTACGGTATCTGAACTGTCATACTGTATGGCCAGAATATTTGGCAGAGAATTAAATTTGGCGGATTGGCGGCTGGACAAGCCAACCGCCAAATTAAACTCCACCAAATTTTTGTCCAAAGTATCGAATCGATCCCCAAAGAGTCCAGGCACGAGACGTAAATCAGTCGACGTCGTTGATCGATCTCAAGGTAAGCGTAAACTAGTGCCAAGTGGATTAGACTATGGCATTATTCAAGTATGTTTGTCCAGCGGTACCCATGAATGTCCCCCCTCTCACAGAGACACTTCTCTCAGACTTATAGCGTCCATGTGCTCTTGTAGACATGATGTCCTCGTATGCATGGCCATATGGAGCAATCCCCCAAATTTAATTCCTGCCAATTTTTCTGGCCATATGGTATGTATCGTTGATAAGCTAATGGTTTACCGGAGGAGGGGGTGGGATATCAGGACCAGGTGGAGGGGGTGGAGGAGGAGGTGGTGGGCCTCCCAAAGGAGGGTTGGGTGGAGGGGGAGGAGGGGGAGCAGTAGGGGCGGACATCTGTGCTGCTGAAGGTTGAGGACCACTTGGCTGGTATTGGTAGTCTGTGCATGTGTGTGTGTGTGTGTGTGTGTGTGTGTGTGTGTGTGTGTGTGTGTGTGTGTGTGTGTGTGTGTGTGCATGTGTGTGTGTGTGTGTGTGTGTGTGTGTGTGTGTGTGTGTGTGTGTGTGCATGTGTGTGTGTGTGTGTGTGTGTGTGTGTGTGTGTGTGTGTGTGTGTGTGTGTGTGTGTGTGGTGTGTGTGTGTGGATCATTGGGCACATGCAACACACATCCAATTCAAGCGAGAACATACCCTGGGGATAAGGCTCTGGAGGTGGGGCAGGGGCATGGGAAGGTTCTCCTGCATGCTCCGGAGACTCCTGCACCGCCGCTAAGCTGCGTTCTATGGTGATAAATTCCTTGTCCACACCCTCATACTTCTTCTTTGTGGCTGCTTTCACTTGTTTCTTGGGCTGCGATTCCTTTCTCTTACGCCCCCTGCGCTTCTCACCCTATGTGTGTGTGTTGGTGTCCTCTTGCTCATGTTCCCTCCTTGTCACATAACTATTATCGTACGCACTTAATCCTAGTCTTGTTCACAGGCAAAATTTCTGTCAGGTGTCCTGTAGTCTTGTGCCCCGCCCGCCCGCGCCTCCCGGCGAGAAACAGTCTGGTGAACAAAGTCGAATTTCTTGGGCTTATTACCCAAAACGGGTAATGACCAATGAGATTATGAGGTCGGTAATTATTACATATCACTTCCCTTACAACGGTAAAATTTCTTCATCTGCATTCGAGTATCCGTACCTTTTTTGAGCGGGTTGGCTGCAAAATGTTTTGATCGTTGCTAGGTTACATTGTCGCAAAAGCGTGTGCTAGCCCAAGAAATTCGACTTGGTTCACCAGACCGTTTCTCCTCGTGAGAGGGTGGGGTCTGGGGACATGACTAGGTGTCCTGCTCCACACAAAATACGTTAGGACATACACATACACATGCGCACACACGTACCTATGCACACGTGCACACACACACACACACACACCTACACACGTGCACACACGCACGCACGCACACACACACACACACACACACACACACACACACACACACACACACACACACACACACACACACACACCTACACACACGCACCTTTTTCTTCTTCTTCTCCAGAAGCTTGTTCTGGTCCTTGACCCAGAGATCATAAAAGTAGTTTGGGTCTGTGTAAAACTTCAACCCCTGCTTCCCATCATCACGGTAACTGGTAAACATCTGGAGACCTGGGGGAGGGTCACATGACCTATGGGAGAAGGGAACAGTACCAGAGCTTGAAATAATTTGGATATCGGACATTTTCTGACCATTTCTTGACTTTGCTCGAGCAAATTTACTCTGGTCGGCCAAACTGTACAAACGTGGCGATGTCACCAATTATTGACCACAACGTGTTTACATATCATGAACGAAAAGATCGAGATGATGTGTTGGTGTTTTTCGTGTTATACCTCCAGTTGCAAAACAGCTACAGAATTTTAGTAAAAAGCAATAGGGTATTTTAGGCTTTGCCCAGTTTAGCTGTAGTTCTGAAGCTTATCACTACACTAAAAGCTATATAAACTGGAAGTTCTACTTCTTGAGATTGGCCGTTTGAAATCTGCAGGGAGGTCAGAGCTTTGTTGAGGTCCATGTAGCTTAATTCTTACTAAACGTTCGTAGCTTGTGGTAGACACGGCCTTGTCAATTGCGATTAGTCCAGCGCAGCCAGACCCAAGCGGCTCCAGGAATCAGGTCTTACACTGCATAAAGTTCAACTTCCGGCTAACGTCAGCTTCCGTTGGGTATTATGAATACTGTTAAATTTATGCCTTCTAGTATGTGGCAAACCAACATTGAGAAATGGCCAACCAAACTTGAAGGTGCTCGGACACTTAGCCTGACCAATTTCGAGCTCTGAGTACAATAGCAACAGAGGTAAGATGTCACAATTTTAATTTTTGTTGCCATCTAGGGCAACGAAAATATTTTAACACCAATTTTTTCCCAATTGACGACAGTTGTAGTTATCTAGAAAGATTAGCAACATTGTACACCACGAGAAATATCCAGAGCCTGTTGGTGAAAGGAAGCATGAAGATATGTGACTTCATTGTCATCAGTGGTGACAGGAGATGATCCTCTGTTGAGGTAAAGACTGATGTGTCTATGTGTTCTAAAGGAGGTGAAAACATGCGTTCAGAAGGAAAAGATAACTGCATGTGCTGGCTATGCAAAACTAAGAAACTAAAAAGCTTCAAACCCTAAAGCCAAAATACCAACAAAATTAAGTTTTGACTATGTTCAGAGGTACACATAGCTGACACTAGATATTCTTGAAAATGCTCACCTTAACGAGTATAGATTCACCTGGTGACAAACTTGGGAGAAAAAGAAGGGGGAGGGCTTACACTTAGAGGTAGTGTAGTGGCAAGCATCTACAGTGTTTCAACTGAGCCCACTAAAGACTTGAGGAAGAATGGCCTTGTTTCCAGTCCACCACATGTACAGAGCTATCGTCGCTTTCAGTACTATTAGCTTCTCTACTGCAAGTGGTGATTAGCTGTGGTGGAGGACTGGGAAGTGGGAACAATAGCTATGGTATGAGGATTGGGAATGAGGTTAGGAGAGAACTGCATGGAGTATAATACTTAAATTATAATGCAATTCAGTGTAGCTGAAGCAGATGCATGCAAAAGGTTAAGATTTGTTGTGATGCCTACTACCAAGAGCGCATAAGAACAGGCGGCTAGAGTAAGAGCGTGTAACTCCAATAGAAGCCCGTAGCCTACTACCTTCTCCAAGAGAGGTGAATAATTACAATCTGCTGAAGTCTACCAGAATGTCCCACTCCCTCCCTCCCTCCCACCCCTTTCCCCTCCCTCCCTAATCCCTCCTATCCTGGGATCCATGATGATGGATGATCCATTTTAGGAGCCTGCATCCTACTGAACACAGCTGTTTTAATTATCAATTCATACCGGTAGACATCTTGAAGTGCAGTTGGCAGAGTGTTGCGGCCAAGAATCTGCTGGTCTTCTTTCCGCGTGCTCTTGAAGTGGTTCTGAAAACTGAACTCCTCCACTTTCACTGTGGAGGGCCACAAAAACCAGCGAACACTCAAAAACAGACAGACAGATAATACAACAACCAGTTGCAAGGGCACCATCCATACCAACCAAATATCTTCAAATTTGTGTACTGATTGGGTAGGGTAAAGCGATTACAACAGTATTCTAAATGAAAATTGTATGGTGAGGCTATTCTATGGGCTTGTTTTGAGTTATGGAGCAAGCATTTTAGTATCAACTTGGATTATGCAGAGGGGCTGGTAAGGAGGCATAACCTACATACCTGTGTACAAGAAAGGAATGTTATTTGTAGGGGAGGCGGCGTACATTGCTAGAGGGAAAGTTTGCTGCGCTAGCATTTAACTCCGATTGAAAACTGTTCATTTTACCTTCCAAGATGGCAAAATAGCCCCACTTTCTACCTTAACCAAGGGGCAGTCACTTATATGTCACTGGTAGAAATATTTGCGACTGGGATCAAAATGTGCTTCTAAAGCTCTTGATGACTTGTTGGTCTGTTCACTTTTATTTTGGAGGTTGCAAGAAGGCTGAAAACACAGCTCTATAGACACACAGACAAACTTCGAGTGTCCTGTGATAGAAATTTGGCTGTGCAATCTTTATGCAACGACTTCTACCCCAATCCCCTCATACCGTCCTCCTTTGCCGATGCGTCCAGGAGCGCTGTCTTCTCGAAAAGGTTCTGTACCCGCACATTGAGGGCGGTGGAACGCTGGAAAATGACGTTTGCCTCGTTGAACAGATCCGCAAAAAGGTTTTCAGCATGTTTCGAGATGCTGCTCAGCTGCTTAATCACTCCTGCCAGTGAATTGACAAGCACCCCCTCCAGCTCATTCTTCACTTGCTTGTCAAGCGTGGTGCGGCTGATGAAGACAGGCTCTACGGCGCGTTTCACGAGCGGCATGGCTAATCTGTCTTCCTACTCGTACCGTGTACACAACCAAAATGTCGGAACATCGAATGACTTTAACATAAGCATCACGTGCTTACCCACGTGGGTAGGTGTGTCTGTGCAAAATTACTATCATGATCGCCCTGCACCTAGAAATTGTGGAATGTGTGTGCTCGCTATATGGTGATGGAGAGTGGCGAATGGCAGGGGTTTAGTGACAGGGAGCTGAAGAGTCTACGGCAGAGCCAACAGGCAAAGAGGGTGGTGATTCTCCCTCCCTCAAACTCATCGAGAAATGCTAGACCTAGCTCTTTAGGTGAAAACTGTGCCCTGGCTGGTCCCAAATTAGCCAAACCCCAAGTGAAGAAGGGTGGAGTGGGGACGGGAGGGAAGAGATCAAACTCAGCTTCCAGCTCACCAGCCCAGTTCCCTTCATCTGAAGACATCCCTCACAACGCTTTCTTCAGCCATCCTGAGAAAGAACTCAAAGTGAAAGAAGCTACAGCTGGCAAGGGATCTAGCAAAGTACCCACTGCCCCTGAGGGTCTTGTAATGGCAAGAGGCTCTGCAGTATCGCCATCTGACGATAAAAACAAGAACACTGTGGTCACCAGTGCAGCAGCAGTAAAGGAGCCTGCTAGTACTGGTAGCGTAGCGACAACAGACACTGTTGATTATCCCGAGTTGAAGGAGAAGTGAGTATATAGGCTACATGTAATATGCTATTAATGGTTGAAATACCAATAAATAGGGTTATTCCAATAAATAGGGTTACAGCCCCTATAAATGACCTAGCTAGCTATTTGCTTACTCTAGGACAACCTTCTAAACCATGGGACAGATATTTAGTGTACAGAGAATTTATTTGCTGAGATATCCTAGCAACTCCCCATAGTCAATGGAGGGTATTTAATGGAACGACACATTACAAATAACATGTATTAAGCAAAGCCTTGTTCCCCATCTCTCTCCACGAGCAAAAAATCGAACGGAAAAGGTTTTTGCTTTTCTGGAAGTATGTAGAGTTAGTGAATTTTCAGGTCCTCCTCGTGGTGACCTCGGGTAGTTTTCTTACTGATCACTTTCTTCTACTGGTAAAGTACAAGTCATTTTGTGACCACATGTGCAATCTTGTGGAATGAACTGCCTGCTGAGTCGCCTGCACTGCCTGCTGAGTTGCCTGCACTGCAAGGGTTTAGTGGGATCACTGGACAAAACCATCTTCTAACGTGGCAGAGTAGGGATAATTACCCAAGGCATAGATAGAGTGTATCGTTTGACCCTGATGTTTCAGAGTGTGAACATGCGTGAATAGCTGAATGGCTTTTGAAGCTACGTTGTTGAGATGAGGTTGGTCAGAAGGTGCCCTTCATGCATAGGGTGATATGAACTGCACTTAGCACTGTATTCATGACTTAGGTATGATCTAGTATCACTGATTTAGCCTGAAGAAGTTTTGGATTTTGTTCTGCAAATCAAGGTAGCAACTAAAACTTCTAGTAACCGACGTGTTCCTGCAGTCACCAACTAGCTTGCTGTGTTTTTCCTTGTAGTCCTTCATCCTCAAACTTAGAGCTGTTGCAAAAGAGACAGAAGGAGATCGAAGCAGAAAACAAGAAGAAGAAAGCGCTTGTGGAACAAACTCTACAAGAAAGGTATCCCACTGTCTATTTATGCATGACACCACACACACACACACACACACACACACACACACACACACACACACACGCACACACACAGAGTCTTGGGGAGAGTAATTTATTGGTAGCACACATCATCTTTTTCCCAGGTACAAGAAGACTGAAAATGAGGCAAGGGTTTTGGAGGCAGTAAAGCTAGAGCTGAATAGGCTTGATAGCATGGTTACAAGGGATGTGTCTTTATTGAGGGAGAAGATAGAGGAGGCTAATCGTGACTATACCGCAGCAAGGTTGTGTGTGTGTGTGTGTGTGTGTGTATTTGTGTATGTGTGTGTGTGTGTGTGTGTGTGTGTGTGTGTGTGTGTGTATGTGTGTGTGTGTGTGTGTGTGTGTGTGTGTGTGTGTGTGTGTGTGTGTGCGTGTGCGTGCATGTCTTTGACTATGTGTGAGTACTTTTCATCACTTGCAAAGGTTTGGATGTGGAAATACCTTGGAATGTATATATTTATAGACTCCAGTTACAATTTTCTATGCTGCATAATGCTTGGAATGAAGCTGCATATAGTCTCTGCTATACCATTATGCCTCTGTCTGGAATGTCAAAGTGTCACACATTGACGC
The DNA here is from genome assembly GCA_949130485.1 of Agelas oroides. Taxonomy (NCBI): domain Eukaryota; kingdom Metazoa; phylum Porifera; class Demospongiae; order Agelasida; family Agelasidae; genus Agelas; species Agelas oroides. The sequence goes on from OX422188.1 coordinate 6,825,352, forward strand.
TAATATGGTAATGTCTGCACACAGGAAGAGATATGAACATGCTGAAGCCGAGTTCATTGCAGCTAAGCAGATTCTACATGATACGTCAGAAACAAAGGAACTACTCTCAGAACATCTGTGTAACGTTATACAGCAGAACGAGATCAGGAAGGCCAAGAAGCTAGCAGAGTTACTTCATGCCTTGAATGTTGAGTCTGGTGTCATCCCTTCTGCCAGCATGCCTTCCCTCCCAGTTCTTCTCCAGCGTACTCCAACACCTGGCCTGGATGTCTGGCCCAGGAAGGAAAGAAGGAAAACAAGTGTTCAGAAGACGGATTCACCTCTTCTTGCTGCAGAGGAGAAGACCAAATCACCTTCCGCAGCTAGTGGTGAGGTTGTGTCAACAACAGCTCATGCAGGTATGCTATCATCTCTGTCATTGGTGTATGCACATTATTCAGAGCTTTCTGTTCTGTGTATAGATCTCTCTCACAATCACTCCAAAGAACAGACACTTGGAACTGATGCACAGCTGCAGCAATCTTCTAAATTGAAAGTGGGAGATGGTGATAGTGAAAATGCAGCAATTGTGTCCTCATGCAGTAGTCCAACCAGAAGTGCACCAAATGTTGATGGTAGCAGTGGTACTGATAAGCAGTGTGGATCACCCTCACGTGTGGACCAAGACAGAAGGGTTGGTGGCACTGTTCCAGATGGTCAACAGTCAGAGGCCCAGCCATGTGGCCCGAGTCCAGAACTGCCTAGTGTCAATGTGAAGTGATACGAGGTGTCTAAGCCTCTTTTTAATTTATATTTTCACATGTGGACTTCAAATCCTCAATTCATTAAGTTATATCTTCAGTGTTATAATTTTGCCCCTGCCATTAATTGTAAATGATATAAAACTAGATTGCATGCTGCACCTTGGCTAGACATTAATGCATGGTCACTATACTCGTTCCCAGGCTCTCCCCCAACTAAGGGGAGAACCTGTGAACGAGACTAATACTTGAAGCACAGTATTTTAGAGTCTTGGCTCAGTGACCCAAATATGTACTGTGAGTCTGCGAAATCATGGCCTGGTGAACTGCCTGTCAGTCATGTGTATACCCAGCACATTTTGTACACCTCTGCAATGCTGGTTTTGTGGCTCTGTGATCATGCAGAAACTAGATGGCCAGTGGGATGATAATTCCTGGGAACAACACTAGCTGCATTATTTACATTGTGCTTCTGCATGGTAAGAGTATAAGCTCATGGATGTGTGTTGTTCTGTACGTATACTACATTGATATGTGTAGGTCACACACGTACAAGTCCTCCTTATAACTTTGACTAGCTAGTCTTACATAGGTGCTGCATGCAAAGGATATTAAATTATTATGACTATCTGACTATACTATCTGTTCATAGCAGCCATCATTACTTTTGCAAGAGTCAAGCTCTCAGACGCACAGTCTGTTTGCACATTGAAATTGTCACCAGCCATGCATGATTGAAACTTCATCAATAACACTGCAGTTTACAATACAAGATTAGCATAAATACTAAAACCAGGGAAAGCAACAGAAAATCACGTTGTATTCAATAATACTTGCAGAATAAATAAATGATGACAACAAATGCTAAGTGAAACATAGATCATGTGTGACTTATGAACATTGAAAATAAATCTAAAGAATGGGACAAAAACCGGTAAAATTAAACATGTCAGATTGTTTTTCTGTATACTGCACTAAGTACAGAGTCTGGCAAAACGTTAATAGATCCCTTATATTTACCAACTCAAAAGGAACGTTGTGCAGGTCTAAAAGTGATTGTAAGTCCAGCTTCTTTTTGTATAACAGACACGTTTGTACACAAGCAAGTAGTGATAACATTATGTAGAGAGAGTTACTGTTGTATTGTATATTGTTCATACAAAGGCTTCTGACAAAAATTTGGCACCGTTTTCAAAATATCACACTGCTGAGCAAAAAGCAGAATACGTAACAACACCTTGCAGAACTACAGTGACCATAACAGCAAAAAAATATACAGAATTCTTTTTCTCTGTGATTACAATTCTAATACAGTGAACCCTTTGTGCACTTATGGGCATATAATAAAGACAGACAGTATACTAACCAATGGAGAGTTCTTACGCCTGACTGTATGTCACAGAGTCAAATTAAAGACAGCTCGGTCAATTGGCTGTGGAACTATTGCTGTTAGTAAGGAGACGTCCCTTTGTCTTCCTCAGTGTAGGACTTGAGTTACCAGTACTCCCTCTCCGCTTCATGGGAGGGTCGCTTTTTCTTGGGATCTTGTCACTGAGGGTAAGAGGTGGAGGAGAGGGAGTGTAGGAGACTGGGCGAGAGTATGAAGTGGGGAAATTCTGTACAGTAGGGGAAAGACCAGGGGAAGGGACAGAGGTGTAAGAAGTGAAGGGTCTTGTGGGAGAAACAGATCTGGGTTGTGGTGGCTGTGCCTGTTGGGGAGGCTGAGGGGGGAGGATGGGAGAACCGTGTGGTTGGGTGGGGATGGAGAGCGTATCTGAAGCAATGCCAGAGGGACCAGCGTCAGGGTTTAGTCTTAGCTGGGCTTTCTCTTCTTCTCGTTTCTTTAGGCAAGCTGCTTTTGGATTGAGGTTACGTTCTGTATATTTGTGTTTGTGTGTGTGTGTGTGTGTGTGTGTGTGTGTGTGTGTGTGTGTGTGTGGTGGGGGAGGGGAAGGGGGAAGTGAGAGTGGGAATAGGCAGAATAGGTACTGATGTATACAAACAGCAGCTATGAACATCTGATTGCACGAGAATGCTAAAAGCTTTGGTATGAATGAATGTAAGTCGGTATGTATGTATGATTTGCTGCTCGATGTCCTTTGTCCTTCCCTCCCACTCATCTAATGTATGCACCTCTGACTTGCTGCTCTAGGCTTGTGATCACAGCCACTGCCTGGTGCAAGATCATGAGTTTAGTCTGAGCTTTCTCACACTTGAGGTAATCGTGACACACATCTCCCAAGTCCTTGAATGCCTCATTAATGTCACGCACACGGATCCTGCGAGAAATTGAAGGAGAGGAAGGCAGAAGGAAGAGAGGATGATTGAGATGGGGGAAAAGGAGAGGAGGGAGAAATCGAGACACAAAGAGGGATTGGAGGGAGGAGAGGAACGTTATACTCCAAAGTATTCACATTGTTGCCATGGCTTAAATGTAGCCTCATTCCTAGGCTCTCCCCTTGGCCCGACGGAAAATGGCCTCTGTTTTTATTTTCCGTCGGGCCGAGGGGAGAGCCTGGGAACGAGGCTAGCTTAAATGCACTTGGTAACCTTGTATTGTTGTAACTATAGTGAATACGTAGGTGGCTAACCTTTCCCTTTGATTGTTGGCATTTCTTCTTTCCTTTTCCTTCACCACCTTTTCCTCCTCTGTACGATACTTTGACCTTTTGGACCCAGCCCCCTTCACCATGCTCTTCTTCCTCTCTGACGACTCGCTTCCATGTCTCTGGTTCCCCAACTTCCCTCCTCTTCCTGTCTCGGCAGATTGAAGTGGACTTATAGTGCGGATGAGGGGAGGAGGAGGTTTGTAGTGGGAAGGCGCTGCATAAAAAAGTGGGAACAAATTAACATAAATAGGGCAATGTGAACACAAAGGCATTGATAACACATTTAACACATCAACCGTTGCTACTAAGATACCTTATAGCATACAGGTGTGATGTAACGGTGAGCAAGCGTATTACCTTTTTCCCTGCTAAAAATACCAAAAATATCATGGAAACAACAATACCATGGAAATGCAGATACTTACATTCTGTTTTAATATCTCCCACTCCAAGTGGTGTGTTTGGTTCAGGCAAAATGCCTGACTCGAGATCTCCACTCAGTTCGTGAGGCTGGAAGAAGACAGAAAGGGATATTTAAATCATTACCAAGGTTTGCATAGACCTGGTCATGCATAATAAATGTAACCTATCTCTATAGAAAGGGGGGGAGAGAAGGGAAGGAAAGCGGGAGAAGGGAGGGAGAGAGGGAGAAGGGAGGGAGAGAGGGAGAAGGGAGGGAGAGAGGAAGAAGTAAGGGAGAAGTAAGGAGGAAGAAAAAAGGAATGGGGGGAGACGAGAAGGAGAGAAGGATGAAGGGAGAGGGAGGAGAGTGAAGAGGGAAGGAAAGTGAAAGGGAGGGGGGAGAGGAAGAGAGCCTTACTGGAATGCTGTCAGAGATGTAGTCTTCTGGAGGCACATGAAGGAGGCTTGAGTCCAGGGAGGGTGACTCAAGGCCTTCCACATGGTCCTTCATAACTGAGATGGCATCATCCAGGCACATTTGCTATGAGAAGAAGAACACATTATTAGTCAGTAATTGTTAGACTTTGGGGAAGAGACCAATTCTGGCTTAGTGTATAAACACTCGGGATAGTTTCCAAAACTTCTTAGCTCGATTTAACACTGTACTGTCAGAGTATAGTAAGCATTGATCACCATTCTATTCCCTCTCATCCTTGTCCATTCCTCCCCTCTCTTTACACTACATCTCTTGTCCCTCCCTTCCCCCTCCCCCCTTCCTCCCTCCCCCCCCTCTCCTCCCTTCCCTCCCTCCCTTCCTTCCTCCCTCCCTCCCTCCCTCCCTCCCTCCCTCCCTCCCTCCCTCCCTCCCTCCCTCTCTCTCTCTCTCTCTCTCTCTCTCTCTCTCTCTCTCTCTCTCTCTCTCTCTCTCTCTCTCTCTCTCTCACTCTCTCTCTCTCTCTCTCTCTCTCTCTCTCTCTCTCTCTCCTCCTCTCCCTCCCTCCCTCCCTCCCTCCCTCCCTCCCCCCCTCCTCCCTCTCCCCTCCCCTCCCTCCTCCCCTCCCCTTCCCTTCCCCCCTCCCCTCCCCTCCCCTCCCCTCCCCTCCCTCCCCTCCCCTCCCTCCCCTCCCTCCCTCCCTCCCTCCCTCCCTCCCTCCCTCCCTCCCTCCCTCCCTCCCTCCCTCCCTCCCTCCCTCCCTCCCTCCCTCCCTCCACGTGGATTAACTTACCAAGTGTGGACTACTAGCGGAGGTGACAGGTTGCCATGACGATGAAACATCTCCAACAGTAGTGTCTGGAGAATACAGCTGTTGAAAGAGCATTTGCAACACTGAAGGTATGCACACACATCAGCGGTAATGAAATTTCAAGAGGTATTGCACCTAGGTAAGATGCTTGGTGTTTCTAGGTGAGATACATTATATAAGTATACATTTCCTAGCATAATACTCATCTAATTCTCAGGCTCTCCCCACACGTGAACCAATTTGTATTGCAAGCGACAAAAAGAACAAGGGCTTACTTAATGTTGATGCTTTATTTAGGGTTATGACTATTAGCTATTGCATACCAGCTGTGAGAATGATTCCTCGGGTTGGGAGTTGCCGGAACTTTTTCTTGACAAGTCCCTCCCTTTTACCAGTGCTTCATTTCCAGGGTAGGTAGGAGGAGGTTCATGGGGAGGAAAGTCGGATGGATGAGGGGAACCCATGATTGGGGCCGTGGGAGGCACCGGAGGGCGGTAGAGCTGTGGAAAGAGGGAGGAAGAAAGGAAGGGAAAGAGAGGGAGAGGGAGGGAGAGAGAGGAGGAGAGAGGGAGAGAGAGGAGAGAGGGAGGGAGGAGAGAGGGAGAGAGAGGAGAGAGGGAGGGAGGGAGGAGAGAGGGAGGAAAGAAGCAAGGAAAGAGAGGGAAGGGGGAAAGAAGGGAGAAAGAAGGAAAGAGAGGGAAGAATAATTTTCCAGCATAAGCACAAATATCCATTTTAATTGCATACCATCACGTCTGGTGAGTGCATAGTGTGTTGCGGTGGAAGAAGACTTGGTGGGTGCAAGCCAGGGTAGCTGGGGGGAAGGGGGAAGCTGGGACGATGTGGGGGGTAGGGATGGGATGTGGGTGTGAGGGTAGGGACGTTGGGGGTGGTAGGGGTGCCCGGGATACTCCAGCCAGGGTGGTGACAATCCTCAGATGGAGCTACAAACAGAAAATTATCACTCAACAACATGAATTCACGAAATACCTTTGGCTCAGAGCACACAGGAATGCATACAATGCTGGCACAACAGATAGAAGAGACTTCTACGGCAACTGGCAAAGAGTGTGTTTATTCTTCGTTTCCCAATTTTAGCATGTGCTTGTTGTTGCCTAAACATTCCTCTGTTTATATATGTAAACAATCCCTAAGTGCTCAGCACCAAGTGTGCCAGTATATTTACATTCTTGAGAATCAACGCAGAAATTTGTGAACATTATGTGACTGTGTAGCAGCTAAGTATATTCTGGGCTATCTTCCTCTCTTAATTAGGGACCTGCACATTATTTGAACGTCTTTTTTTTTTCTTTTCTTTTTTTTTGGGGGGGGGTAATAAAAGGCAGTTGCAAAAAAACACAAAAAAAAAACATGAAAAGGTGGAAATATGGGATAAGAAACAAAGCTATGTGACCATTAGCATGTTTATGCAATCGCACAATGACATAAAGAAGCATGGGTGAATTGAAGCAGCCCTTTACTGATCTATTGCCTTTGTTCCTCTATCTTGTGCTAAAGGTGAAATGTCGACATCAACAGAGGCCTCCTTTGGGTAAGAGGTGATCATGCTGACTGGTTGCCGAGAGAATAAACACGACAGATAATCAAAAAAAAGATATAGAATATGCGGGTCCCTGATAGGTTAAAAGCCCTATGATAACCAATGATAACCAATGACTTCACCAAGTGTTACAATTCACTGTTATGAATAACAAACAAAGAATGCACCTTGCACAGAATACTAACAAGAGAAATCATGGCTAAATTAAGGGCTAATTTAAACCTATAATGGTTGTAGCCATAGAGTTAAAGGTTCATGACCCCTATGCCACATCAATTGAATGCCACAGGTTTCCCCCAAAACGTTAAGTCAATCTCACCGGCTATAATAAAGTGGGTGTGGTCAGGGGCAAATGTGGGAGAGTGAAGTGGAGGCATGGAGGAGAAGGTGTGTATTGGTCTGAACTGTGAACCCTGCATGTGTTGGGAGGGGGAGGGGGGGGGGGGGCGGGTGGGAAAGAGGGGGAGAGGAAGGGAAGAGAGCAGAGAAAGGGAGAAAAGAGAGGGGAAATTGGGACACAGACAGCATGAACGGATAAGCCCTCACAGTTGCAGATACTTTATGCATTTGCAACAGCTGCGTAAACTCTACTTAACTTATATGGTGATTCACCCAGTCTATGTAGGTGAGGATAATGAACAAGACAATAAGGAAGGCTGTGTGCTGACAGGCACAGACAGCAGATGGTATCACAGGTGTTCATTCTAGATCATGATTCTCATTTCATAGCTTTATGAGTGGTCTCTGATCTTATCTAACTGAGCACACAAGCTGTAAAACGAGCCATCAGTACTTTGCTCAGGTTCGTAGCTATCAGTACTTTGTGCTCAGGTTCGTAGCTGTCAGTACTTTGCTCAGGTTCGTAGCTATTGGTACTTTGCTCAGGTTCGTAGCTATCAGTACTTTGTGGTCACGTTCGTAGCTATCGGTACTTTGCTCAGGTTCGTAGCTATCGGTACTTTGCTCAGGTTCGTAGCTATCAGTACTTTGTGCTCAGGTTCGTAGCCATCGGTACTTTGCTCAGGTTCGTAGCCATCGGTACTTTGCTCAGGTTCGTAGCCATCGACTTTGCTCAGGTGCGTAGCCATCGGTACTTTGCTCAGGTTCGTAGCCATCGGTACTTTGCTCAGGTTCGTAGCCATCGGTACTTTGCTCAGGTTCGTAGCCATCGGTACTTTGCTCAGGTTCGTAGCCATCGGTACTTTGCTCAGGTTCGTAGCCATCGGTACTTTGCTCAGGTTCGTAGCCATCGGTACTTTGCTCAGGTTCGTAGCCATCGGTACTTTGCTCAGGTTCGTAGCCATCGGTACTTTGCTCAGGTTCGTAGCCATCGGTACTTTGCTCAGGTTCGTAGCTATCGGTACTTTGCTCAGGTTCGTAGCTATCGGTACTTTGCTCAGGTTCGTAGCTATCGGTACTTTGCTCAGGTTCGTAGCTATCGGTACTTTGCTCAGGTTCGTAGCTATCGGTACTTTGCTCAGGTTCGTAGCCATCGGTACTTTGCTCAGGTTCGTAGCCATCGGTACTTTGCTCAGGTTCGTAGCCATCGGTACTTTGCTCAGGTGCGTAGCCATCGGTACTTTGCTCAGGTGCGTAGCCATCGGTACTTTGCTCAGGTGCGTAGCCATCGGTACTTTGCTCAGGTGCGTAGCCATCGGTACTTTGCTCAGGTGCGTAGCCATCGGTACTTTGCTCAGGTTCGTAGCCATCGGTACTTTGCTCAGGTTCGTAGCTATCGGTACTTTGCTCAGGTTCGTAGCTATCGGTACTTTGCTCAGGTTCGTAGCTATCGGTACTTTGCTCAGGTTCGTAGCTATCGGTACTTTGCTCAGGTTCGTAGCTATCGGTACTTTGCTCAGGTTCGTAGCTATCGGTACTTTGCTCAGGTTCGTAGCTATCGGTACTTTGCTCAGGTTCGTAGCTATCGGTACTTTGCTCAGGTTCGTAGCTATCGGTACTTTGCTCAGGTTCGTAGCTATCGGTACTTTGCTCAGGTTCGTAGCTATCGGTACTTTGCTCAGGTTCGTAGCTGTCAATACTTTGCTCAGGTTCGTCCCATGATGTCTAGTTAGGGCACATGCAAGCACTGACTTATCCACAAACTGTAAACTCAAGTACATCCTATGATTACAAGAGTTACATCAATATTACAACATGCAACTGTTTACATGTATACAGGGGATAGCTGAGGGATAACTGTAAACAGTTATAGGAGCACATAGTCTACAAGTGGGTGTGACTTTACACCACATTGACCAATCAGCACTCACTGTAGTGTTTTAGTCTGATTTCAGCAAGATTGAGTGTACAATAGACTTACATGGATAGAAGTGTGCACAGAGGTACTAGGGGCTGTTGTCTTCGTCCTAGGAAGGGAGTCCTTGCGCCGAACTGTTGGACAAAAAGAAATACAGTACCCTAGAACCACAATCAAGCTACATATAGGGATAATTAGGCCAGCGATGACAGGACCACACACCCAGCATATCCATCAGAGACATGTTTTGCCAGTCAGTAATACATTGCTGCCACTTTAGATGTCGTGCACACAGAACTGTTAATGAACGACCACTTAAGCGTAATAGTTAAATCCATCTGACAGAACCACAGTCACTCTGAGAATGCCCCACAGACAGCCAATGGGTCCCAAGGAGCCAACAAACAAGCCTATTTTGGGCGACACTTGATGCTCAAGGAATGTAGTGTGTTTGTACTGTGCATAGGAAGAGATTGAATTAGGGCCTCTTATGTCATACGACGGTTATGTAACTGCTGTGGGCGCAAAGCCATACGTACAGAAATATGTCTTAGCAATAATAATTTTTTTTTAAAACATCCCATCTCATTGTAACATGCTACCACAGTTTGGTGGCAGTTTGGTGGCTGATAAATAGATCACAATTGGTGTGGTAATTCAAGGAATACAGCCAAAACAAACATAAAATATGTCTAGGGAATGCCCAGCTGATAGGTCCCACTATAAAAGTTTGTGGTGGAAAATAAATGACCATAGATGCTAACCAGATTTCATCGGTACTCATTTTATTGGTCGGACTTCCGCAAATGAAGTATAAGGTTCTGTTAGTGGCTTGTTCAGACACGTGCTGTGGCGTTGTGGGAACAGGCGTTCTCAGGACTAGAATCTGGTGACATCCACTACATAATGCATCACCCTTTAGCAATGGATTGCAACTCTCTTCAATGCTAGAAACAACTCTCTCTATGATGCTGTTATAATGGTTTCCTTCTGTCTTCAATGTTTGCAGCATTTCTCTATACTGTTTTATATATGTAATGATGGAAGTGGCTCTCTTTAAGGTTGTGTCTCTACAACGCTAGAAGATTTTCTCTTCAAAGCAGCTCTTTATTATCTGGAACCCTTTAATGCTATGTTGCATCTACCCTGGATCTCTTACTTTTAGTGGGAGAGCCACAGGACTGGTATGATAGGTCGTCAGCACTGTCCGAGTCGTAGCTGGAGGAGGAGAGGGGACGCTTGTCCGAGGAAGTACTTTTGACCACCAGCATGTCAGGGCCCACCAAGGGAGTGCACAGCTGGTGTAGAAGTGTGTGTGTGTGTGTGTGTGTGTGTGTGTGTGTGTGTGTGTGTGTGTGTGTGTGTGTGTGTGTGTGTGTGTGTGTGTGTGTGTGTGTGTGTGTGTGTGTGTGTGTGTGTGTGTGTGTGCATGTGTGTGTGTGTGTATGTGTGTGTGTGTGTACGTTGGAGGGGGAAGGGAATATATGAGGTACCCACGAAAGCCCCTGGATGGATGTCTGCATGCCTATTTTTGAGCTGGTAGTCAGCTACACACTGATGAGGCAGCTAGCAGGTATCCATCCATCTGTCTGTCTGTCTACATCTATGTTTGTGTTACCATGGTTACCTGGATGGAGTGGGGTCTTCCCATTTCTCTGTCTACAGCTGCAGACACATTGGTGTGGTGCATGGTCGTCATGCCGTTTGGGGGGTGGTGGGGAGACTGTCCAACTGTGGGTGTGTGTGTGAGGGAGGGAGGGAGAGAGAATAAAGATAAGTCACTCCGTACTTTACAGTAAATTGGATCTATTGCAAATTGAACTAGCCTCTTTCCTACTGTCCAGTTACAAGTTACAATATGCAAGAGCTGGATGGCAAAAGGCCTGAAAACACGGCTAGATAGAACTTGCACTATATTAATACATCCTCACGTAAAGCAACTAGCTAGGTCTGCAATAAATCACACAGCACTTTGGTACAACAATAAGACTAACAAACAGTCAGCTGATGGTAAACTTTGGTACAACAATAAGACTAACAAACAGTCAGCTGATGGTAAAGGAACAACACATGGTCTTTTTCCTACAATACAACCAAAGGCTGTATGTCTTCAGGAACATATCTAACATACTTCTGATAAGATTTAGCTACAATATGTCTACCTTTCAACAAGCACACTTCTAGCATAGCGAACAGGACATGGAGCACTGGACAAACAACCACCGGTTCTCCACTAGAAATCTTAACAACTCTGGCATCGGTAGTACCCTTCTATGCAACTGAGCCTTAAACTAAAGTACTGGGCTTATATACCAGTGCTCAATGGTTACAGCCCACAGTTCAATCATTGATGCATGAAAGGGTAATTTTCCACAGCCGCAAACTGTAAACCGTGTCTGTTGTGACAAGAGTATAGCTAGAAATTCATAGCAAAGTTGTAACGGGTAAAATAAACCAAGTGAAATGGTGGTCATAGAATTTGGAAAACTTTAGCAAACTTTAGAAATATACAAACTGCCACATAAACAACACTAATTTCTGCTCTTCAACGGGGCCTCTATTCTAGAGCCCACACCCCTCCTCCAATTCCCTCCAACAATTTCCTGATACACTTGATTGATGCATACTAAGAATCGTTTCAAGAACTTAAGCTCGACTCTTTTCTTGAATTGGGTGGCTATGTACATGAGGAGAGGGCAGAAACATGTAGCAAAATTTGGAATTATTATTAGAACAGTGGATAGTAACTGTAAACAACTGAAAGCTTTACTGCATCGTCACACATCATCTACTGCCAAATAGCAATGCAATTCAAAGACTTGTATTTTTCCAGTTTAGGGTCTAGATAATAATGGTAATAATTTTAGCCAAATATGGTACTGGCATATGCAGTAGAACCCCAGATCCCTGGACTAAGGACACTTCTGTACTCAATAAAACGTCCAAAATTAACCCCTGGAGTAAGGACACTTCTGTACTCAGTAAATGTACAAAATTAACCCCTGGAGTAAGGACACTTCTGTACTCAGTAAATGTACAAAATTAACCCCTGGAATGAGGACACTTCTGTACTCAGTAAATGTACAAAATTAACCCCTGGAGTAAGGACACTTCTGTACTCAGTAATGTACAAAATTAACCCCTGGAATGAGGACACTTCTGTACTCAGTAATGTACAAAATTAACCCCTGGAGTAAGGACACTTCTGTACTCAGTAAATGTACAAAATTAACCCCTGGAGTAAGGACACTTCTGTACTCAGTAATGTACAAAATTAACCCCTGGGATGAGGACACTTCTGTACTCAGTAATGTACAAAATTAACCCCTGGGATGAGGACACTTCTGTACTCAGTAAATGTACAAAATTAACCCCTGGAATGAGGACACTAATCAGGACACTTGTTTGGTCCCAAGGTGGTCAGAATGTCTGCTATGCCAAGGTTCAACAGTGTTCAACTGTACCCAGGCCTCACATCAGGTGCAGAGATATACTATCTTGTCTGAGAGGAAAGGGTTGTGCTCGTACAGTAATTGCAACAATGAGATTATCCGAAGACATTGAAATGTAAAACATATCAAGTTCTGGCATAGCAATTATATAGTATCATGGACTCTTTTCTCTGATCTCCACTGACGTAGGCAGACATGTTTGTGGTACAATTAACTTCACTACTAGTCCGAACAAACCCTCTAGTGTTTCCAGTGACCACCGACCAACCCCCACAGGGTGGTATCTAAGGCAAACAAACAAGCATGCCTAGCAACTACAGTACGGCTAATGGTTACTTGACGTACAACGTCACCGCACACAATTGTCGGCCATAATTGTGATGTGATTATTTTACAAACAGTTCAGTTAACCTTCGAACCTGAGAGGAGTATCGATACATAACTCACAATTACAATAGCTCGTTACAAGCTTGTTGCGGTTTAGCTTGTTATTGTATAAACCAGAGTGGATTTCATGCAAATTCGATTACGAGAACCGAAGCATCTTGGATTGCTACCTGTGGTCACATTAACATTTTTGCACACAAGTTAACAATTTTATCACATGTGCTCTAATACTAGGAATAAGATTACTACTGTGGTATGAGCACGTGCACACGTGACCTAACTGCCATGACACTTTGTCTGCCTCACACATACATAGACTATATCGTAGTCCCGGATAGAAATCAAATATTATTCTGTTGTGTATTTTGAGTGCATCACCAAGTTCAAAGCAGGGCTTATATGCACTTTGTAGATGTATAAACAACTGATGTGCGATAACTATGAAGCGTGTATTTGAATGAAAGTTCAGCGATTACAGTGCTTCGAATGTAGCGACATGCTTGAAATACACGGTGGACGATTTCTACCTGGGATGGTACATACGTATGTAGTGCAACACTCTCCTCCTTACTCTATTGTCATGGGAGGAGATCGCAGTTGAGGCTAATCCGATGATTATTCAATGCAAGTTTCAAACCAGTTGAACTTTTTAGCTCCTGGTACAATTTTTGAGAGATCTATGTACACAACACAACAACAGTTGCACATATTTAACTTGTGCGCCCACCTGAGGGCAAAATGCAAATGTTCGTTTGGAAAGTCTCTACATATGACTAAACTTCCTGTCCAGATAAAGAATGTAGCACTCTGATTGGTCAATTCTAGCTCAACATTGGTGCATTCAGGCAGTGTGGTAATGGTTTTTGAGTGAGTGTACATTTTGATTATTTTTTCTTTTAACTAGCTGTTTATCTTTCCTGCTTCTAGATAGAGAGCTAGTTTTGAAAACAACTTGCTGAGTTTGTGTTCAGGTAATGAGAAAGGTCATGTAGTACAAGTCACCAATACCAAACAGAAGTGGGCCAGTCAGTATTCTTTCAGTCTTTGGTGCATGCACTCTTTAATTTACAAATCACTTTCATCTCCAGCAGAGTTTAGATTGTGCCCTTCCTAAGCTCTCCCCTGTGTCCCGACCAAAAAGGGGAAAGCCTAGAAAAGAGGTTAAGGCCAGGTTCAAGCTTCACACTGCATCCAGGTCTTATATCAAGTGCAGGAATACACATGCAGTGATATTTTGTCTGAGAAAAGGAGTTGTGCAAAGGTGAATCCCATGTACACATGTGGAAGCACCGCCTAGACACATACAAACAAGTATCTTATTGCACTGGCTTCACGACCAGGCCCTCCACCCAACTTCCTGTCTCTTACAGGGAGGGAAAATGGGAAAGGCCTGGGAATGAGGCTATTATAGTACGAAATGAAAGCTAGAGTACACAAAAAATGCCAGTGTTATAGCATAAAACAGTCTACATAAATACAAGGTCTATTATCAATGGTTGCTGTATGGTTCTATTTTTGCTGCCCTGGCCGAGGTCAGAGGAGCCAAAAAGACACCATGAAGTCTGTCTGCATGGTCTGGCAGATGTCAGACGTGTTATATGTTGTGCTAGACATGCATCAAACTGAATTATTACAAGTAGGTGGACAGTAATCAAATGGCAGACATGCATCAAAAACTAAATTATTACCAGGTAGACATTAATTTAATGACTGTTGTTTACTTGAGCACAGCTAGGAACTCCACTCCTAAATGCAATTATGGCCGTCACTTTTAATGAATCTAATTACAGTTTTCCACCGCATAACAAGGTACAAACCGAAGAAGAATATCAAAAACACCACCTCATAATGGCAGGCATGTGACGGCATGCTGAGAGGGAAACAGCTGTTTCCTTGCTTGAGGTAAACATGCAATTTCTGGGGGTAAAATTAATGTGTTCAATTGGGTTGCTGACTTGTTGACAACAAAATGGCGTCCAAAATGACAGTGGTGTAGCGAGGGTACAGAAGATCCCTGGCACAGCATGGGTGCATGGAGTTTGTGAAAATGTGGAAGCACGGTTCTTGTTAGAAATGTACTTCCAAGTGGTGCATGACGTGATCCGAAGACAGATATGAGATTCACTGTTTAAAACCACATCCCTCCTCACAGAACCTAGAGCTCAGTGCTGCAGATTTACCTTAGCTAGAACACAGTAAAAGTTCAGTGCTACTTAGTTTGTCAGTAGGCTTTATCAAAACAAAGTTTAGTTTTACTCTATTATTGTGATATGCTGTGCAAAATGATCCACTAAAGGCCAATGAAAGCCAATGAAGAACTCTACCCAGAATCATCTGGGGACATGCTTCTATGCGCACACTAGTTGCCATCAGCCTTGGGTCAAGAGCCATGTCTTCGGTACCGAGTATCACAGCAAAGAATACATTACTCAGCAAGCACAAACAACAACACGGTGGTAAGAGCGAGAGTTCAAGGTGTTACACCTTGTGATTTCAAAGTAAGCCATTGAGGCAACAAAACTTTGCCATGATCAAACATGCGCCCAGGTGTGGATCATTGTGCATAACAACCTTTTAAGCTGAACAAGTTTCCTGCCTGTGAAATGAACACAAAAAATTAACCAGAGAGACCATTAGCTGGCTCCAGAGCCTTTGCACTTCTATTCAGATCCTGTCTCAGTAGTAAGGACGGTTGATTAGCACCAGGTGGCTTGAGTTTGACCACCGGCTCACTGTTATGCAAGTGCATGAGGTGAACAAAAGAGGAAATTTTAAAAGTGCTGAGAATCAAACCCAGAGGCCCTCCCTGGTTTGAGCCACCTGTGCTCTGAATGCTGATCGTAGCTCAGTGTCAAACAGCCCTCACAGTCCTATGTACGTGGTACTGAGTGGTGGCCTGGTGATCGTAGCTCAGTGTCAAACAGCCCTCACAGTCCTATGTACGTGGTACTGAGTGGTGGCCTGGTGATCGTAGCTCAGTGTCAAACAGCCCTCACAGTCCTATGTACGTGGTACTGAGTGGTGGCCTGGTGATCGTAGCTCAGTGTCAAACAGCCCTCACAGTCCTATGTACGTGGTACTGAGTGGCTGCCTGGTGATCATAGTGATCACAGCACGGGCAACTCTAGCTTCCCTGGGTTCGATCCCTAGCAATGGCCGATTTTTCATATTTCTAGTATATGCCTAGTATCATAAAATTAAATTTCAGTTGATTTCTAGATGATGCAAAGATGTTAAAGCAAAGCAGAAGGCTTGCACAAAATATCACCGTAATATACCATAGGGGACAGTAGAATGTGCTTCCAAACTCCACACTCTATGAAAAATGATTGCTGTTGCAAGCAGTCGTGAATGTTGTTGTTATTCTAAGTTGCCTACTTGAGAGACAGAATGTGCGTCGAGCTGCTTTGTTTCAGACAAGAGGGAAAGTGCTGAAGCAAGGCACCAGAGTGGTGTGAATATACCAAAAATATTCATGGCTACTTGTTGTAGAACATATGTCTCCAGCAGCTAGTAGGTACCGCTGTATGATAATTGTAACCGCTCAACCACTAGGACTTCTCCTAAGAACCTCCCAGCTCTTTGAGGAAAGAACCACTGACTGTAAATGCACACCTTTAAGAACACACAGGCACACCTGAGTATACAAGCACAAGCAAACAACTTCACAAGTGGCCACTTGGGTTACAACTTAGCAGGCTGCAATATTCATTAACACCAAGTAAATTTGTGTGATACTAAATTTGTTTATAGCACTAATTAAGAGTGTATTACATGCCTATTTAAAAACCAGCTGTGGTTCTGGATCCCACTGAGTTGTGTACTGTTAAATATTTTACAGCATGATTAAGCTTGCCACACGATCCAGGTGTTAACACAAAACCTACTGATCTTTTACAGTCAAAACCTTAAACCAAGTTGGTATGTCAACAGTTCAAAAAATTGTTAAGAGCTTAAAGCTATCTTGTATCAACAAAGCAAAATTTGTTGAGTAATACAAAATTTGTTAAGTAATACAAAATCCTTGTGTCAACAGAGAAAAAAAAAAAAAAAAAAAAAGCTTGGGCACACACAATTCCTGTTACAACAAATGCCACTGTAAAACTGGGGCATTTTCTGCTAATTCACACTGCAATGGTCTCGCAATGTAAACTGTTCATAAATTTCAGTGTATTGACTTTTTGTTGTCTGTTGCAATTTCCTGATGTATGGTATATAAAGTTTTTAACTAGAGGTTAGTCATCATCGATGAAAACGGACTGTGAAGTTTCTAGTGAAATATTGTGTCACATGATGAAATTAAATTCTGTGCCCAATTTCTTCTTGCAGATCTCGGCCATAAAATACTTCATATACATGTCTGACAAGACACTGTGAATAAGTGCATGTTGGATGACATGAAGTGAAATAGAGATAAGTAAAAAGTTGACCCAGGATCTCTGGCTAGGTCTGCCAGTGCTCTACCACTAGCCAGACTCTGAAGCAAGACACCGTGTGTCATAGATGCCTAGATGTGTAGCTACAACCAAACTGGCTGCAGCATGTATGCCAGAAACATACACAAGCATGCCTTTCACTGGAGGGACCTCAAAGTCTGGAGTACAGGCTCATTAGAACATGGTATCTACATATCTGGCTCATTTCTCTCGGTAAGCTTTCACTGCGTGATGTGTTTGTGTTCGACCAAGCTGGGCCTTGTCAAGCATACAACATAGTGTACATAAAACGAGGCACATGATGTCAAGTGTAACGTGTGACACTACACTGTAGACAGTTTGACACTGAGTGGTAGACTGAATGACGGTAATGGCTGACAGATTTCTTCCATAGACCAGGGTGTCTCTATTCCCTCAGCTGAACTACTGGACCCATCTTTTTAGCACTAAAAATCATTTTTATGTCTTCTGTATTAAATACCCTACACATACTCATATTAGTTGAATAAAGTTAATAACTAGCCAAATGATGTAAATGCTACAGCATGTGCTCACCTAGCGGTGACTTCATTCCCTGTGAATAGACACCCTCTTCCAACTAAGCCCTTTGCTATGATAACTTTGGACTGCTTGCCAGAGAAGGCCTCGGGCTAAAACTGTAGGTCCTCATCCAATGTTAGAATGATCTCTTGATACTCTTGAGAGAGAGTGTTGTTTACACAATTGTAAACGAACATAAAACAAAGACAGTGTTCGGTTAAAAACACAGTGTCCAAGGTCACTAAAAGGTCATGAGGGTTTATAAACTGTGGGCTAGTGTGTTTAAAAAACTCTAGACCCATAGCCGTGGTGATATGGGCCAGACAAAATGGAGACTGGTACAGACCAGACTAAATGGTGGCTGACCAGAAACGTGTATGTTGTTTGTTGGCCATGTCGCTTAGCAAAGCAATAAACCCATTGACATTACTTTGATAACAGAAAGACTGTCAGGTGGGGATAATCACAATCATTGCTGATTGAAGCAGTGATCACTGATGGTTTTTCATTACTCTTGAACCACAGTCACTTCCCTGCGCATGCTGAGCCTAAATTTCACACTGGTCAATTA
Source organism: Agelas oroides (assembly GCA_949130485.1). Lineage (NCBI taxonomy): Eukaryota > Metazoa > Porifera > Demospongiae > Agelasida > Agelasidae > Agelas > Agelas oroides. The sequence continues at coordinate 6,843,551 of OX422188.1, forward strand.
AACATGGAGGCTGACTTTTTTTTACCAGAAAGGTAGTTTACTTCTAAACTTACCACAAAGATGGAATTGATGGTTTTCACTAGGCTTCTTCAGGTTTGGTCAACTTGAATCATCACCAGGACGACTTATGAATTTAGAAGGAGATTAAAGTGAAGGAATTTAGAAGAAAGTGAAACGGCTGGCAGTTGCCGGGAGTTGAACCCAGGACACCTCTGGCTTGAGCCGCCAGTGCTCTGCCACTGAGCCACGACAGCCGGACAACCACCAACCCTCACAATCCTCTATACGTACTGGCAGGTGTGCGACTTCTCTGAGCATTGAGATTAAAGTGTACAACAGTGGAACCCCTCTTACAGGACACTCCTAAAATGAGGACACCTTGGTTAATCAGGACACTTGACAATGTTTCTACGTATTTATAAATATGAACTATTCTCTCTCCCTGAAATGAAGAAGACACAGGGACATTCTTTCAGGGTGTCCATATTTGAGAGGTTCCACTGTAGCTTGTAAGGACTCGAGAAACTATTTATGGTATGCAAACCAACACAAAGCATAACCTATTTAACCATGCACTAAAGTCGTGGACTTACCCACTGAAAACATACAAGATACCCAACTGTCTTGGTCTACCAGGAGCTTCACATCCAGGATCATGCACACTCTCTCACAGTTTGCATGAGGCCTGGTATTGGCTAAAATGTGTCCTGCACAGGGGGTGACTTTGCACAACACCTAGGCCTTTTCTATTCAGGGAGATGTGGTTCATTGATTGTTCCACATGCATGGTGGATCTAATGATAGCTGACAAGAGAGTGCACAAATTTTTCTGAGTCCAAAATCAGATACATTGTCATAGCAGAAACTCTGGGTGGTGGGATTCACATGTGGTTTCAGTGGAATCCCAAGCTAACAGAGAAACGCCACAGTCAAAGCTTTTGGAGGTATGACTGAGGTCCACAGTAGCCACGCCCACCTTGACTTTACAGGGAGTAACTTGTCCACTAAAGAGTGGTAGGTGTTGTTATCGTTGGTGGTCTAAGAGCAAGTATCAGATGACAAATTTCCACATCCACAAGCTAAGTGCTCATGTTCACACATGTACAATGGTAACTAATCTACACAAGTACATGGCTAACTAGACCAACACAACATGCACATTTCCATAGCAACAGAAAAAGAAGCCCCCACTCCCCCCATGAATAAGGGTGCAAGGGTGACCTGTGTTGGAATATAGGATTAACAGGTGTTGCTGTAGACCCATGGGGTACGTAATTTTGTTAGCTCACCACATGTTTGCAACAACACACACACAACACCTGCACAAAATGTTGGTTTTTCAATTTTATTTTTGTATATTTTTTCTTCTGATTTTTTTTTTAGAAAGAAAGTAGCTAGAGTTCAGTGTTGCCCCAGCCAAAAAATGCTTGTGTTGAGGATTTAGCGCTACTTAGGTAAAAGACTTCCCCAGTAAAACTCCTCAGGTGAAGCCAGATGTGAGTTTACTTAGCCATTCTATCATGAATAGCACATAGGTCTTTTTGTTTCAGGGCAGAACAGATTAATGGAGGCTAACAGCAAATACCCTGCAACAGTACCCCACCCTACTCCAGCCATGCTAGAATGCTCGACTGATCATCATCTTGGGCTTTAAACAAGGCTTTGATGTGGTGTCAACAACGTTACATCATTTAAGGATCATTGGCGGCAAGAATCAAAGATGCACAAACATAGCTGCTCTAACTAGTCCTATTTTGGGAGTTGGTGGTCACTTTGATCTGTTGACTATAGCTGTGACATCACAGCCATGACCTCATATTGCAGCACAGAAGTAACCTCCACACAGGTGTGATTTTCATCCGCACCACGGTTGTGACCTCTATGCACACCACAGAAGTACATTCTATATGTCAAGAAGGTGGGGTGAGCACAAGTGAGGTAGCCTTGCATAGACGTCACTGTGTAGCTGTATAGACATGAAGCGAGGATTGATTATGTACCCTCCGAGATACAGGCACTTCTCTGTTCGACAAAGCTGACAGGCTTTCCATCACCAGTACCTGGACTGTACTAAATCAGTAGCCTTGTTCCCAGGCTCTCCCCGCTAAGGAGGGGGTACATTTTATCACGTGCGTGACGTCAAGGGTAGACGAGAGGTAGACACGACTTAATTGCGTGTGGACACGCACAAAAGACCGCCCACACGTTTGGAGCTTGTGATCGATGCTAGTACACACGTAGCTACAATGACACGAAAACCGCTGGCTACAGCAGCCGTAAATCGCAAGGTAGACCTGTGTAGTAGATTCTCAGTGTCGGACACGACACCCGACGGGCTGTATGGCAAGAGATTTCGCAATTTGTTGCGTGTTGTAAACTAGCGTCGCCTAATTCAGTTGATACTGCAGACGTTCATCTACCTCTCTAACAAAGTTATCTGCCAAACTACAACTAATGCTGTTACTTGTAGTGCTGGCCTCTGGCTAGCTAACCTTTCCCACTAAGATATAGCTCCATGTTACCCTCAACTTGTAGTGCTGGCCTCTGGCTAGCTAACCTTTCCCACTAAGATATAGCTCCATGTTACCCTCAACTTGTAGTGCTGGCCTCTGGCTAGCTAACCTTTCCCACTAAGATATAGCTCCATGTTACCCTCAACTTGTAGTGCTGGCCTCTGGCTAGCTAACCTTTCCCACTAAGATATAGCTCCATGTTACCCACAACTTGTCCTCTGGCTAGCTAACCTTTCCCACTAAGATATAGCTCCATGTTACCCTCAACTTGTAGTGCTGGCCTCTGGCTAGCTAACCTTTCCCACTAAGATATAGCTCCATGTTACCCTCAACTTGTCCTCTGGCTAGCTAACCTTTCCCACTAAGATATAGCTCCATGTTACCCTCAACTTGTAGTGCTGGCCTCTGGCTAGCTAACCTTTCCCACTAAGATATAGCTCCATGTTACCCTCAACTTGTAGTGCTGGCCTCTGGCTAGCTAACCTTTCCCACTAAGATATAGCTCCATGTTACCCTCAACTTGTAGTGCTGGCCTCTGGCTAGCTAACCTTTCCCACTAAGATATAGCTCCATGTTACCCTCAACTTGTCCTCTGGCTAGCTAACCTTTCCCACTAAGATATAGCTCCATGTTACCCTCAACTTGTCCTCTGGCTAGCTAACCTTTCCCACTAAGATATAGCTCCATGTTACCCTCAACTTGTAGTGCTGGCCTCTGGCTAGCTAACCTTTCCCACTAAGATATAGCTCCATGTTACCCTCAACAGTACAGATTGCACAAACCTTTATCTGTGTTCAGTAACTATGCTTACGTTGCAGCGATAGGTTTTTTATTATGTCTGCGCACGTGTACAGACTGCGTTAAGGTCGTATATACCCATGTAGGAGAGGGTCCAGTCCCACCACAAGGTCAACCACAGTTTGTTACCTGCAGCGCCACTGTTTGTCTTTGAGGCTCTTGTCATTTCTGTCTGCTGTTTGCTACCGTGGAACCTTTCTAATGCAGACACCATAGAGACATTTCTGTCTGCTGTTTGCTACTGTGGAACCTTTCTAATGCAGACACCATAGAGACATTTCTGTCTGCTGTTTGCTACTGTGGAACCTTTCTAATGCAGACACCATAGAGTCATTTCTGTCTGCTGTTTGCTACTGTGGAACCTTTCTAATGCAGACACCATAGAGACGCTTTTCTCCCAATGTCAAGAGAGAATAGATAAACAGGGTACAATCAAATCACTTCTGGTATATTACGACTGCAGTACGACTGGTGAATGATGTCAAGATTGAGTTCAGTTCATTGAGGGGGTACTACCCTCACTACTGTGTGCAAACTGGTGAGTTGTGCAGGTGATACATGAACCAACAGGTAGGCTACACTCACTACTGTGTGTAAACTGGTGAGTTGTGCTGGAGATACATGAACCAACAGGTAGGCTACCCTCACTACTGTGTGCAAACTGGTGAGTTGTGCAGGTGATACATGAACCAACAGGTAGGCTACACTCACTACTGTGTGTAAACTGGTGAGTTGTGCTGGAGATACATGAACCAACAGGTAGGCTACCCTCACTACTGTGTGCAAACTGGTGAGTTGTGCAGGAGATACATGAACCAACAGGTAGGCTACCCTCACTACTGTGTGCAAACTGGTGAGTTGTGCTGGAGATACATGAACCAACAGGTAGGCTACCCTCACTACTGTGTGCAAACTGGTGAGTTGTGCTGGAGATACATGAACCAACAGGTAGGCTACCCTCACTACTGTGTGCAAACTGGTGAGTTGTGCAGGTGATACATGAACCAACAGGTAGGCTACACTCACTACTGTGTGTAAACTGGTGAGTTGTGCTGGAGATACATGAACCAACAGGTAGGCTACCCTCATTACTGTGTGCAAACTGGTGAGTTGTGCTGGAGATACATGAACCAACAGGTAGGCTACCCTCACTACTGTGTGCAAACTGGTGAGTTGTGCTGGAGATACATGAACCAACAGGTAGGCTACCCTCACTACTGTGTGCAAACTGGTGAGTTGTGCTGGAGATACATGAACCAACAGGTAGGCTACCCTCACTACTGTGTGCAAACTGGTGAGTTGTGCAGGTGATACATGAACCAACAGGTAGGCTACCCTCATTACTGTGTGCAAACTGGTGAGTTGTGCTGGAGATACATGAACCAACAGGTAGGCTGTAAGATCCAAAGGGAACACTGTCATAATATACATGCACAATAAGGCTATATTTAGCAATGTTTCTAAAATTAGCAGTGATAGCGATTACTTAGGAGTAGGGTAGGTGAGCGCTGACAGACATCTGGTCAACACTGCTGTATCGATGGTGGAGATACTTTCCAAACTGAGCAAAGCTTTGGAATGTGTGTGTGACACAGATGACGCACACGCTACTTCTACTATGCATGGATTGCAGTTTCAATACATACTCTGTGACCACACAGGCATAACAATTTCCTGTTAGTGGATCTTCCCAGAAATGACCCTGACTACCTAGAGCTTCAGTAACCACACACACAGTTTGTGAGCCTCCTTCCTCCTTCCATTAGTGTGTCTCCTGCACCATCTTCACCCCCCCCCCCCCCCCCCCAACTTTTCCCGCCGCAAGAGCCTTCAGTTGGAATGTTGGCAAAGGTTTGGATTTCAAGTTAGCAACAAAGGACCTCTTTGCCAGTTATGCAGGGGCCCATTGAAAGTTCTCTCTTGGAGAACAAGAGTTTCAGTGAAATCCCATAAGATACATGACACTCAAACAGAATTGTAAACTGCTCAGAGCGCTGCACAATCTCATGATCTATGCATTGTATATGGTGAAATTTTTTTCAATATCAATATGCTATCATGAATAACAAAATTTAAAACTGCAACAAAAATTTGTGCAATAAACTTTTAAGCACTTTTGCTAAAACAATATCTCAGTGAAAATTTCAACGTATATGATGTACATCATGTAATCTTGTGCTCCGTATCTATTTTACATTCTTTCCTCCCTCATGTTGCTACGTCGCGACACCCCACACACAGACGACATTCACTGAGCCATCCCATTGTGATTTGCCAGCATGTAATTCGAGAGCATTCCACCACTGGAAGGGACCTCAAATCACTGATGAATTTCACACAGGAGTTATACAAACTATGGACGCTATCCCATGCTGTTAGAGTACGATTTAATCCAGTTAGTTATATAAATGTGTCTGAACAAATGGCTCAGCAAGTGCAAAACAGCTCAGGAATGCACTGATTGTCACTACCCTAGCAACGCAGCTCTGACTGTAAACAACACATGAAAAGTTCACATAGCAACACCAAAACTGGAAGGTATTGATACAGGACAGTTGATGTTTAGTTGTTGACCCAGACTGGCTGCGTATGAGCCAGTCTTGTACGTCCACATGCAGTGACAGATCAAGGTTAGGACCTAGAGGTACCCACCCTCCTCCCTTCTGTGGCTTACTCATGTTCAGTGTTACCCCCCACCACAGCTTGCACATACATCTAGAAGTGATCAAATTACAAACCAATAGAGCTGCCTTTCCTGCCTGTTTTTCATACTCCTTTAAAAATGTGTGTATAGGTTGCTTGCTGGCTTTTATTTATTTTAGCCCCCCATCTTCCTTTTTGGCTAGCTATGCCATGGGAAGCACGTACATATTCTTACTAAGTTTTATTGACTTGGCAGCTGATACGACAATATTATGTCCACAGATACAATTCAAATAAGGACACTTAGTACATACCTAGCGTACATGTACCGTGTGCCAATTATATTTCCCAAAGACTAACATTTTTCCATATTTGATGGTTTGCATTCCATAGCCCACAGAGCACACACTGGGAAGCAACTGCAGTGTGCGCTCTAATTAGAATGTGCTCATAGCTGCTACCCACACAACGAATACACTTTCATTGTGAAGGAAAACGGCACTGTTTACAAACTTATGGTACTGTAGAAGGATCAGTAAGTGTGCTACAGGCCTCCAAAACTAAAAACAGGCCAATAGCCTTTAGCTTACTAAATATGGATAAAGAAAACGAACTTTACACTGTGCATGCACAGTAACTGTCAATTTTCCAAGTACTGTCATTATTTAATGGATAAGAAGGCGATATTGTACTCTTGTGCTGTATTTTCACTCGCCTGCAGCTTGTGAAAAATATGACTCTTGCAATATTCAGCTATATTGCTCATCGATTAATATATATGCATTTCGCATTTACATATTGCATACAGAAATTTGTATGATTGGTAAACCTTACAAGAGTAATATTCCTCTGCCCATGTGTGTGTGTGTGTGTGGGGGGGGGTACGTACCTTGTACTGACAACATGTAGTTTGTCTGCCCATGAGCTTTAGTTTCTCTCACAACTGTACTCTGAGTGAAGGAGAGAGGGAGGGAGGGAGGGAGGCAAAGAGAGAGATAAAAAGACAGAAGAAAGAGGAGAGAGGACGGGAGGGAGAAGGGAGAAGGAAGGAAAGAGGAGAAGGAAGGCAATTAAGCTGACTTGTACGAGTGAAGTATTTTGCACACAATTTTCAGAAATTCTCAATTGGAATCACATGACAGCATGGAGCAACACACAGCACAGAACAATGGTTATTGTGGTGTTGAAGCTACAATCGTAACAGAAGAATCCCCGTGGAATGGGCATGACGCAACCATTTACAGCCAGTTATTGAACAATGAGATAATTGGATCATGTGCATTAGCTCAATGACTGGCAATGTTTTTGTACAGATTCTCTCAATTAGAATCTCATTGACAAATTAGCATCTATTATTGAAGCCAAACATCTTTGCTTCCAACAACTGCATAAACAAGGTTATATTTTAATACTAACACTTTCTTCATCAGCAAAATCCGTGAGGGACCTCCCCGACGTCCAGTTCTGTACGTCTGTTAATACAGTATACAGCCATTACCTACCTAGTACACTCCATTGCTAAAATGAAACGTTGGGGATGTCCAGCTGTGTCAGGAAGTCAGTTCATTTGATAATTTAGACTCCAAGATGCAATGGAGATTCAGTATGAAGTACAGTGCATGTTGCTATGGTTACATGATTCTAATCATGAGGAAAGTGGGAGCTGGACAAAAACACTTAAGCCATGATGGGTGCAAATTAAGTAAAGGTGTGTCTAGCTATTCATGATGGAGTGCTCTTCCTAAGGCCCTGGGGGAAGCCAATGTACTCTGATTAATGTGGGTTCTGGGTTTGTAGTTTTGTTAGCATCCTTTAGCCAATGTGCTCTGTTACAGACCTTTGCAAATTGCTTGACTGCAGAAATAAGCAAATAGAAAATAGGCAATAGTGAAATGGGCAGTGGCCTTTAATGCAAACACATGCATTCAGCAAGAAACACCCATTTCTCTAATTCATACTACTTTTGTGTCAAGCAACTTGCAAAGGTCTGCAGCATCCAAGCATCTTGGGGTTCACTTGTAAGCAGAATAGTTTCAACATAAACTATCCGCTAGTGTAGCTTCTAGGGACTTCCTCCGGGCTCTGATTCTGCTTCACACTCTCTGTCGTAACAATAACTTACACATGCTGTACAAATACTGGGTTGGCTCCAGTAGGCTAAGCCAAGGGTGAAGTCATACATATAGGCAATGGTATTTTAATCCAAGTAAGAGTGAATCCGTTCATCACTGAGGATTTTCAGATTCATCTTTAGTTCTACAAAGAACAACAGATGTCTTACATAGTACTACACTAATGGAACCCGCTAGTAATGGAGTGAAGCAAAGTTATGGTACATTGCATGACATGCAAAAACTCAAGTGAAACTACACACAGGAGAAAACCTCTCTGCAGAGCTTTTTCATACGACGTCATCATCTTTGAGAATACAAAGAAAAGCAGAAAATTGTCCGCCATGTTGGTGTTTAAGAAGACAGTAGCTTCTATGGCAATCTTGGTGAATAGAGCTAATACTGTTTCTAGTATGTGACAAAATACCACTGCTATGTAAGTTAAAACAGCTATTACAAATGCTTTCCTGTGGGCTTTTCAATTGATACAGCATTGTAGTAGTTGGTCTTGGGATACTGCACAAGCTCTACACCAAGATGGCGGATCAATCAAGTTTCTATTTAGTGCATGGAATTGTGATCATGTGATGAAAAAGTTCTCTATCAGACAGGCTGGGGCACAACAACAGTATGGGCCTAGAAGAATAGATGAGAGGTTCTCTATCAGACAGGCTGGGGCACAACAACAGTATGGGCCTAGAAGAATAGATGAGAGGTTCTCTACTGTAGTATTTCAGAGGTCGGCTACTGGTAAGATACTCAAGTATGTGAACCAAGTTATCACAAAGGGCAGTCTCTCATCCTTTATGAGTGGCGGCACAGTAGGAGGGGAGGCCCCTGTCACCACGGCTACTAATAAGTTAAATAGATGCTTGCCAGCAAGGCTTCTACTCCAGATCAGGTGTTAAGTGGGTGCCAGGCTAAGTACACTAGGCAACGCACTTCAAAGTGGTCTGATAGAAGCTGAGTGTCCACTTAGCAGTTACCTAATCCCCACCTGCCAGATAAGGCTGACTGGGCAGAGCTTGATATTGCCTCAAAGGGATCTGTACTACATCAGAGTTCCCTTTGCAGATAGAGGCACTGAAACTCGATGCTTGCATAATTACTACAACTTTGCACTTGTCTCATACCATGCTCGCACCTTTGCAGGCATGCACTTATACCATGATTTTCCTGAGGGATGAGGGTCTCAAAAAACCAAGACTGACAAACATCGCTTACTTTACTTAAAGGACTGACTGAAAATGATCAAAGGAGGTCACTCCCAGGGCTCACGCAGTTATTGTAATCCCTTTTAGGTATGATTGGCGTGCACAAATTTAATCGCCACTCAGCTTTCTTAGTGGAAAAGTAGATCAGGCAACTGAAGTTACAAGAATGTCCCTAATCTCAACAAAATTGTCCAGTTAAGGTCACAGAACACATAATACATGTAGAAACTACTAAGGCTGCCACTATATATTTTACAGTCCAACTTCGATTAATGCTCTTGAGTCATTTATTTTGTTTTTGTAATACTAAAATTTCAGAAATGAATCTTATGTCATGACGTATCGTCATATCATGACATAATTATGGTATAGGATATAGCCATGTCACAGCAGCCCTAGTAGTTGACCACACAGAGCACAGCAATGTATACAATGATCACTGAACACATTCAAAGAGAGGCACAGGGTGTGTACGTGTGAGTCACGCAGTACCACAGCTAAACAAGACACCATATACCACTCAGTTTCAGTCATGTGACCATCAACCAATCACATTCCTGAAATCCTTGTCCAATAACTATACACCCAGAAGAATTAAGGCACCTCTCCAGTGAAGGAGCCCAAAGACGTGAACATATTTATCTTGACTCCAAAGAGAGTGTTGTCTGGTTTTATAGAGTATTATCTGTTTTTACAGTGTGTACATGTGCAAATGCCAGTGTATTTCAGCCTCTGTGCTTCAGCAGCACATACTCAAATGCTGAGGTGCCAAGCAGGCTGTCCAAAAGTGTCAAAAGCTTAGGAACATGTTTGCTTGGTGGTAGATATTAATGCCACTCTAATTTGAAGGCACCTCCTTTCAACAAGGCGTCCCTGATAAACTGAAGCATATTTTCTTTCTATGAACAAGGATACACTTTCCAGATTGTAATTATTTTAGAGGCAACATAATTGGAACATCTATGACATTCTCTTTCGATCAGGACACATTCTTTAATGCTGAGTGTGGTTGCCTGTTCGAGAGTTTCTATATGGTCAACAGTTGGAATGAGTTAATGGGAAGAGGCAATGGATTGCACTTGTACAGTAACCACAAGGACACGTGTCGCTCATGTCTGTGTGACTTGGCTGTACAATCCCACCATCTTGTGGAACAACTTCTTAACAAATTGGTCAAAACCGCACGAAAGAGTGAATGTAGGGGGAATACACGTTTCCCCCCCTTCAAACGTTAACAAAACATTGCAAATTCACATTGAAAAATGTAGTAGGCAAGATCAATGCACCAACTTTACTTTACACTGTTGTTACTGACAAAAGTTTTCCAAATCCACCAAAACATTTTTTTCAATAGATTATGGCACTCCATGGCCCACATACGTAGGTAAAAATTAGCAGTCCAGTTGGATACAGTCATTGTCAGCAGTCTCAGTGAAACACAACTGTAGAACTGTTTACCAGCTCTCATGGACACTCAAAGCCAATGCTAGGCGTGCTTGTCCCTCACAGAGTAGCTAGTGAGGTGCCCTGCAAAGGACATGAACAGCTGGTGAAGTGGCCCACAAAGAGCAAGAACAAGTGAAGTTTCCTGCAAAGGACAAGATCAGCTCTTGAAGCTTATGCAAAGGACAAGATCAGCTATTTGGAAGTGACCTTCATTGAACAGCCAGTGAAAGTGACCCATAGGGGACTAGATCAGCTAGTGGAAGCGTTAATCAGAGGATATGACACCAAAAGAGTCCTTGAGGTGGTTGGGTTCAAAGCAGAAGGTTCCCAGAGCTCTCTGGTTGCTGGGTGTATATAGCCAGGAAACAAACTCAGCACAGAGGGCTGTCAGGGCTCCAGGTAGATGGACCTGTGTGTATGTGCAAAGCCAGCAGCCTGGGTTGCACCCCTCCAGACATAAAAAGTACTGTTTGTGCAACAGAGTACCCACAGTGGCACACTTTCCTATAGATTGCTGACTGTAGTTAGACAACTCCTGTTTACTACAGGACGCTCCTAATGAACTAGAAACTCTTGTGTACAACATTATAGGGACAAGCCTGAGCAAGCAGATCACTAATGCATGAGCTGGTTGCTTGGCTTCAGAGTGAAGCTCTGCTGTTGTACAGCTTGATGCTATAGCTGACAGCTTCAAAAGTAAACCTGAGTATCTCATAGCTAACTGAGAAATATACTTCAGTGCCAGAGTTGAGAATACAAGTGGCAGCTTCAGTTGTCATGGTAACAGCATAAATTCATTACTGAAATGAAGACACCCCTAATAATTAGGACACTTTCTTTGTCACAGTGTCGGAAACACTGTACTTGTGTGATATACTCCAGTGCCAGTATCGAGAGTACAGCCAGCTGTTTCTCAGTTGTCATGGAAACCACTAGTACCTGAGTTAGTTCCACTGTTCTTGCTACTAACTGTGACATCATAACAATATTGTCTTTAGCAGGACGTGTTGCCTAATCCAGAAATGCCATTAACAATATCAAGGAAATATTCTTAGAATGACAGAAATGTTGCATCTTGCTGCATAGGGAAAGCTGCCCAGTCTAAAATTACAATTCGCAAAAAAAACAGTTTGTTGTAATCGTAGAATCTCATAACTACGCCTACAATATCAATGCGTCGTAAAACTAAATTCATACAAGCATTCCACACTTCATTACTCTCACCATATCATTAAGTATCCAAGCAGTTCACAAAGACTATTCAAAATGCCCAGACACATGTTTGTGGAATGCGAAGCAGCAAATTCATTGAGTGTTTGTCACTTTTTAAGGCACTGGTGTATGCCTACACTTTGGCTGATAAATACTCATTCGAGTTCTCCGAATACCACAGTAAAATGACCTGTCAATATTATGTAAAATTTCCCTCTGATGCGTATATGATGAGTGGCAGTGGAACAATTGATAGAATTCCATACAGGAGAATAAATGCCAGTAGACATGTTGGTAGAACATCATTGCTATTTTTTTTTTTACAAACAACAACAGAAAAAAAGAACCAAGAGGAGTGGGTCTCCCAGTGGATTTGCTCTAAAACACATGACACATGTAGCAGTCATGTCGTGTTCTTTCTACAACATTGCCACCTTGACCGTCTGGCATGCATACCATTATGCAGACTGGACACAATTTCCAGTTTTTTTTTTTAAAGTTATTGCATCCAGTTCTGATTACAAAGTGGATTCTTTAACTCTTACACAAAGAGTGGAGGGTCTTTGAACTCATATGGCTTCCTTCCATAAACACTTACCTTTATCCCCAGGGGGGGGCAGGTAGCCATTCAACCCCACCTTGTGTCATCATTAAGTGAACAAAGGAAGAGAAACCACAGAGTTGGTCGTGCATGTGGAGCAGAAATGGTCATGGTGCACTGTGAAGCGACCAACTTGCATGGTCATGCAAAAATAGTGGGGCATGTTATATGCACCAAACCTTTTGTTGTTTTCAGTTCAAGGATAACTGCTTCTAGTGGTGAGATTAAACCTGAGCAAATCCTCTCAGGCTGAGAGAGAAAGGCTAAAAACAGTAGGCACACGCATGCACTCATATGATCTTTCCCTCATCCTTTTCTTTCCACTTGGGTGTAATGTGTAGAACATTAAGAAAGGTATGTAGCTGTGAAGCGGCCAACTTGCATGGTCATGCATAGAAAGTTTAAAAGAGGCAACTGGTGCTAATAGGAAAGAAAGGGTAAGACCCTATTATTAACGAATATGACCTGGTTGACATCACTGACCGAGGAAAGATTCCCAGTGTGTACAAGTTGGCACCTCAGAAGCCCCAGTGAAGCAGTTTCCACTAGAGTATGTGGCGAGATCAGATGGCAGGATGGTGAAGAAGAATGTATGTGAAGGAAGCTAAGTCCAGCCTCCCATAATCACATGACGCCCAACACACTTATGCAATATTGGGATGGCAACCTTAAAAGGAATGAGTTTGCAAATATCCTGATGTTCGGTGACCTTCACCCATGTGGTAATCAAAGGTAGTGTGCATTTGTTGCCATAGCGCCTGGGCACAGTGGAACCCCTTTTAATGCAGGTGGCCTTGGGAATACAAAAAATGTGTCCCAGATGCTCTCATTTTAGGAAGAGAAAAATTGTGAATTAGTTTTTGTGTAGTTCATGAGGCTAAATAATATGTTTAGATAAACCGTGCATAGGCCTTGCACATATTGTCTACCTCAGGCTACACTCCAAGATACTTTCATGAATGGGGGAAGCTAGTCTATCATGCCAGACCCTCCTCACCCTCCAGAAAACCTTTCTGGAAGGTGAGAGAGGGTATGCAGGGGGAAGCCTACATGGACGTCCAATGGGTGGGATCTTGATCATTAGTGCCCTGGTCTACTGTCTGCATACCTACATATGTGAATTAATATCTTCACCAACAAGCCTAGGAAAGTAGTCTTAGATAGTAAAATACCCTTTCTGTTTTGTGTTCCCCTATTCCTTCAAGCCATGGCATTAAGAGTAGATAAGCTGACACCATCTTGCAGTTGCACATCTTGGTATTGATGGTTGGGGCGAGCGTGAGCGAGCCCCACACTAGTGAGTTGAACGGCAGAATTTCTCTGATATATGTATATATGTATCGTACATCGTACGTCGTACGTCCAGTGCACGTGTACGTGCGCCGCGTACGGACACTATGCATGTGATCTAATTGGGAACACGTGCGCACGCTTTTATAGTCAGATTTTATAGTTGTTTTGCTGCTTGTAGTGAATACTTCCAGAAGAGCTCTGAAACCATCGCAGCCAAGACAAGGAAAACAGGTAGGCTACTGCGCACACGAGAACGAGAGAGAGAGCCCGACGTGCAGCAGAAACAGCCGAGCAAAGGTAGGAAAGATTAACGAACACTGCCGATGAATAAATTTGTATAAATATCCTATTGTACATTGTGTATATATACATTGCAAACATGCAGTATATACTTAACTACCATGCACGATACAACTTGCTCACGCTCGCCCCACAATGCTCCGCATTCTCCTAGTTATAATTATAGTCAAAGGTTATGCAGAGCAGCTATTCTAATGACATTTTACTCTCATTGTGTGGTTCTTATTACGATACTGAAACTGCTCACAAGTACCTCAGGTATGTATAATAGGAAAGAGGAGCCGAAAGCACAACAGTACTTGTAAAACCAACAGTGGTCTTGTTAGCATTCTGGCTACACGCTTTCAAGTTACTTCAGATGTTGATTTTGCCCCCTCTCCAAGTGTGTTTATGGTTTGGCCCTATGTTTCCAATTCGTTAGTTCAGCATACTTAAACATTTTCCAAATTTTCGACAAACCTGCTCAGTTTCAGTTGGAGCCCAAGAACACAATTGATCTTTCCACCCACTAAAACTATCCACTATAGACACTCATAGAAATGTCTGTCTTAATACAACAAGGCACCCCAGCATGCACACAGGACTACTGACTACTGCAAAAGACGGATCCCTTCCTGAGTGTGAGCTTATTGGGGTGAGCCTGAGCCACACGACGATCAATCATCTGTCTAGTTAGGCTTGTGCCTCATCTGCTGGCATAAATTTTGGCAAGCTCAAGGATGATGCTGGAAAATAGGCAGCAAAGAAAGCAGAATGGGGATGTTGCCTAAAGACATTTCTTGTTCCTGTACCCTCAGTATGGTGCATTTCCCGTACTGAGGGTCTGGGAACGAGACTAATTACTAAGTGTGCCGTTTTGTAAAATGGCAGACATGAGTGGAAACTGGTGATACTAGCTCTAGCCTAGTGTCCATTTTTCGCTGCTTGAAAGCCCTCATGACTCACATGAAGAAAATGCAGTGTTCAATGTGTTGCCATTGCAGCTACACGACACTAGAAAAACACGTGTTATGGTCATAGAGGGACTTTGCCTGAGCCAAAGTATGAGTAGTAATGAGAAGAAATTGGTAAAGTTAGGGAACAAAATAGGTAAAAAATCGAAGAATTGCTGCAAAAACTTTTTGAGCACATAGGGCGAAGGCTTACAGCTGATTTAACTGAGTTGAGCAGTGTAGTATTGCTACCACTGAGTTAGCTGCCTCTTTTGCAAGATGTTGCCCTTTTCAAGATTCAAAGTTTCAAGGGAGCTTTAGCAGCCGGTTATAGTAGAATGAATTTAAGCATGCACCCTGGAATCATGTGAAAGAGAAGCTTGAGGTATGCTGAACTGGAGTAATAACTCCTTTACAGCTTCACAGAGCCCTCATGAATGAGGAGTATCATAAGATGAGCATGGAGATAATGTGGAGAGCAAAGTGGGGCCTCCTGTTCTAGTGTACACTACCTCAAGTACCACAGAGGGAAAGAATCCAGAGAGGGTGGGTAATGGGCTGGATAGGAAACCTCACAGTTGCTTTAATTTGGTGACCAATGCTCTACAACAAACAAGTGTAGCCCCTTCTAAACCCCTCTCTCTCCTTCTCTTCCCTTTCCTCCCCCCCCCCCCCCCCCCCCCGTCTCTTTTCTCCCTCTCATTTTCTCCCTCAGCTCTACCTCTCCTCTCCTCCTCTTCTACTTCTCAATCGATCTCAGCCATGCATTCCCACTCGCAGTCTTCTAGACTAAATTGTTCTTTTTAGAACATGACCAGACTTCAGCTCCAATTAGTAGCTAATTGAGTAAACAATCTTTAAGAGAGGTGGATAGGCCCCATGGGAAATACTTGATATAGCAATAATTATATCTGCATCAA
Source organism: Agelas oroides (assembly GCA_949130485.1). NCBI lineage: Eukaryota > Metazoa > Porifera > Demospongiae > Agelasida > Agelasidae > Agelas > Agelas oroides. The sequence continues at coordinate 6,859,534 of OX422188.1, forward strand.
TATAGCCACATCTCTAATTAATGCACACTTATAGTTTATGCTGACATCTTACGAAACTTTATGCCACATTGATATCCATATCTTGGAAAACTGTCCATAAATCATTTGAGATGTTCTATTGTGCAAACCAGATATGCTAGCCACAGCCACTGACCAGCAATTGCATTAATAAACCCTTGGTTTATGCAGACGCCCCATTTCAATTTGCTGTCAGAAATGCTTCGAGCGACATGTTTGTCTTGTAAAGAGCTATAATCCTGTACAAGCTTGCACCTAACTGACCTAACCTTTTACAACATGCACGCGAAGCAACAGACCCAGGGAATAGGCTAAGAAAGGAGCTCACTCTCAAAATTAGTTCAGTGGACATCTCAAGAGATGTAGCCATGAATTCATGAATCCCAGTAGCATTATTTAGTACTCACTGGCAATTGACTACATCTCTCTACACAGCACATGTTACAGATGGACTGTGTGCAGAAATTTCGTGTTCTTACAACTTGAGAATTCCACAGAGAGAATATCAAAATTATTCCCAACCCTTGCAATAAATTAAATGACAAGTGGGAACAAAAAGACCCTCTTTGTTTCTGTCAACAGCCCTAAATGGTGTCATTTTTCATTTCTCACAGTTTATTTTTCACTGAACTTAACATGCAGTAATTTAAGTAATGGCCATTATGTGGACTCCCTTGCCAAATTAGGCACCTAAATCCTCTGAGTCTTACCCACTGATACATGGAAACAAAAATAAAATTATCTTTGCTAGTTGGCTTGGACAGAAAGGGAAGCTGTTAATACAACCAAATCCTGCAATCAGCAAACATTGTAATTAACACCAAGCAGTCCAGCAGCCAATTGAAGTTAATTCCATACCAGCAGAAAGATGTTCCTGCAAGCTGGTGTCTTTCATTTGCTTGTAAAATAGTTATGTAAATCAGCCACAAGCATGTATATATTAGCCTTGTCCTTAGGTCCCCCGCCTTCTTTTCCCATGCGTGCATGTGCGTGTGTGCATGCATGTGCGTGTGTGTGTGTGTGAGTGTATGCTTTGTGTCGAGTTGTGTCACCTATGTTAACATATGCCACTGTTGTCATAAATATAACAGTATGGGACTATAATTATACACTATACCGAATCATCTAGCCTCACCCTCAGGGTCTTCTACTTCTCTCCTATCTCCACTGTTCATTGTTTGCAGTATGCACACACATGCACGCATGCGCACAATACACATACACATGCACGCACACAATACACATACACATGCATGCACGCGCACAATACACATACACATGCACGCACACGCACAATACACATACAGACCCATATCCACAATACACATACAGCTTCTACAAACTTCTTCCATATACAAACACACTATGCTCCACAAAAAGGAAAAAAGAAAAAAAAAACAGTACTAAAGATTGTTTTTGGAGAATATGGAGCTGTAACAACAAACACGACGATAAGGAATACACTATCACCCATGCACTGTACACAGCATGTAACCTTGCAAACCCCGTGCCTCCAATGTGAATGGCTCTTCAATGAAGCAAACAGTAAACTAGATGTGAAACTTGGGGCTATTTTTCATCAGCACGTTAGGGAACATTGTGTCTACACACCAACAACAGTAAAGCTAGAGTCAACGTTGTAGCGCCATGTACTGCACTTTGTACTTAAGTATGCTTCATTGTCACTTCGTGTACGAAACGAGACAAGTTTCCAGTTCTGCATAGTGCAGCTAGCTACGCCTCTTGCTTTGATTTATGCAGGCCCACTGGCTACACAACATGACGAATTATTTAGCACAGAACATACAAACTTACTTCTGAGCGTGTGCCGTTCAAGTCAGTAGGTGTTCCAGGCATGCCAAATCTCATGGCACAAGATCTTGGGAGGTTATCCGCCCTTTCTTCCCTTCTTGGAGATGGGTAAGTCCTTCGAATGGTTACTTAGTAGCCTGGGTTACAGGTCGAGTTCGTTGTCAGCAGCGCACCAAAGGATACAGGAAATTCTTGCAGTGCCAAGCGCTTCGTAGATTTCTGCGTGTCAACTCAACGTTCAGGGGGTTGCTAGTTTCTTCAGTGCATGCAAGCTTCGTCACCGATTCAGAACACTGTCCGAGCGGCTTTCTCTACCCGCCGGAGAGTTTTATTAGCACTCCTTTTCATCGTCGGCGCTTTGAAGTCAGAATTGCCTAATTTCCTGGGTAAAGTAAAGTCTAAACAAATTCGGACCGCATAAATTAAAAGGGGTTTACTCTTTAATTATACATTCCAAACATTTTTGGAATAATTGCAGCGTTTTACCATGATGCAATGTTATACAATGTCATCATGTGATCAAGATGGCTGACTGTAGTGTAGCAATGGTGTTGTGTTGAAGAACGGAACTTTGTTGCATTAATTTCAGTTGCATAGGTAGGTTGATGTATGTGATTTTGTCTGCAATGTGACTTGTATCTTTATCTGGGCCTGTTGATTTGAGCAACAAGTGGGTGACTGCAGTTGGTATGCATGGGCAGGATGGGATTATTTCCTGGTTCTGAGTGGTTGCTGCCATTACTATTGGTCTTGTACATACACCCTTTACATGGAGAAGATCGGTTTGGAAATGCTGTGACAGATTGGTTGTCACATGTAGTCGTGGAATATACTTGTTGCACGAAATCTACGCATCATTTCCACTCTTGGTTTGGTTGCCAGACCCTTCATCAGAAGGGTTAAGTGAGCATAAGTGAGGGAAGTCTCTGGTGAGTAAGTCAACCCTAGCACAGATTTACAGCTGCATTCCTTGGATGAGTCATGCCAGTTAACCATAGTTTGAAAATGTACAGGCAGTACTTTGTAATGATGTCATTGTTCTAGCTTTGTTTTGTACGATAGAATACTTACAGAAGCACTGAAGCTCTGAAACAACAATAATGTTGAAGCTCTGAAACAGAATCTGCAAGGTTGAAGTGCTGTGGATCCATGTCAATGCTGAGTTAGTCACCAGACCCTTAGGTAGACAGACAGGGGGCGGTGCCCGATCGTTGTAACTCACAAACTTTGTGTTGATCCTACCAAGCAACGGGCTGTATTGACGCTGTCTTTCGAATGGTATAGCCTCAAGTTCTTGCACAAGATATTACAAGAAGGACCTCGAGATTCTTTGTCGGGCACCGCCCCCTGTCTGTCTACCTATCATACGTCACATACCGTGCACGTGAATAAATCTCTCAGGCCTTCCCCATCCGTTTTTGCACACTGTAAGCGATCAAAAGCATGGACGGTGGTGAAGGCCTGGGAACAAGGGTAGGGAAAGGAGGTGGCTATGGAACCTCTAGTCTCATTCCCGGTGAGGTACTGGGAGTCTCACTGAGGGTCTGGGAATGAGACTGTGTGACCTCCCTTTTGAAGTTTCTGCAATGAAAATTGTGTCATCATGCACTCCTGGTAAAGTTTAGGTAGATGATAAGCTGACATCGACCAGCTATACATGTGCTCCTGTGATACGCAAAGAATGTGGATGTGATTGGTGAAAGTGCCATTCTAGTGTACAAGTAATTTTGGATATTCAAAAACTTCTGTCAAAAACAACAGGTACTATCCGTTACCTCAGAATTCAACTGTCTATACGCTAGCCTCGTTCCCAGGCTCCCCTGCTGTGGAACACAAACACACAGGGAGAGCCTGGTGTCTTTTCTCACATGAGGATGATGCGATCGGAAAAGGGCCAGAATTTTCAGAACAGAAAGACTAACGTTTTGGACGTTGTTCAACACTTGGTGTGTAGGATATACTCTCCCCGATAACTAGATATATGTAGTGAGTCACCCTCTATCTTCGCTCTGAGCCTTCAGGTAGACCCACATACAATAAGGTTTTTGTACTCTCTTTCTACCCATTACATTGCTCATGTGAGGAAACAGGGGAGCCTGGGAACGAAGCTCTCTATACGATTGGAAACCTCTCAGTGAGTTCTACTGACTGGTCACAGTTGGTTGTTGGGAACTTGAATGATACAGAAGCTGCACACAGTTTTTTTTTTCCCAATTCTCATAAAAGAAAAACTGCAGGTACTATAGCTGATTGGTTTCATGTGATCACATGTTTTATGCAAAGCGTAGCCGTTGGGACATGGTTTAATGTGTATTATACTGAACGCAAACTGGAGAACAAAAAACGGGGGAGGCCTGGGAACGAGGCTAGGTTTAATGTGCAGAGGTTACTTGTAGCACATGCCAGCCCTGAGAACACAGTGTCAATCTTCTGAAATCACTATGGTTACCGGACCATTTCTGTCTCTATATGTATGGGAAGGGTGTGAACTATGAATGGTGTGGTGTAACACAGGAATCACCACCATATAATGCCATTGTCCAGCCGGGGCATGCAGTTATGCTATGGGTACACAGGTGTTGGTTAAACATCACACTCAAACCATGTACTAGCAGGCAAATGTCTTGCTGTGTATGAATACTTTAGCTTGCCATTGTGGATGGCCCTGGCTGTAGGAAAGGCCTGGGTTCATCCTCTTATCAAGTGTCCATTGCTAGTCAGGATTCCAGACATTCACATTGGTCGAAGAAGCTCATTCCCAAGATCGGTGTGAACATGCATGAACAATCAACAAACCAAATCTCCCTTAAAAATAGGCAATAGGCCTAGATGTTATACAAAGTCACCCACTGCGCAGGACGCCTGCATGTGTTTGCATTTAGGCCCTACCCTCTTCCCTTCCCTCCCCCCCACATCCACTTCATGTTCAATGATCCCACATTTTTGCTGTTCTTCTGTCTCTTGAATGAAACCTCCCAAAATGGAACCAGTTTTGGGAATGGGACAGGTCTGGGATTGGGGGCAGGTCTGGGAATGGGGTAGGTCTTGGAATGGGGCAGGTATGGGAATGAGTCCAGGCTAGCTAGTTGGAGTGTCAAGTGCCTTACATGTAGCAGTCAGCAGTTGAGGCCTGGAGAAGAGCTGGTCGAATTATGGCTGTGGTGAGAGTTATGACTGTGTAGTCTGTGGGAGTGACCACAATATGGCTGTCTGTCCACAGCAGTAATGTAGTAATGTTTCACTGATTGGCAGAGTTATGCATGTGCCCACAATGTTCATATAGCCAACACTTCTCATCCCAACACACACCTCCTCCTCACGCACTCCCCCTCACACACTCCCCCTCACACCTACACACACGACACACATCTCACCCTCACACACCTCCTTACACATTATCCCTCACACACCTCCCCCTCACGCCTACACTCACAACACACACCTCTATGCAGGTGTGTATGAGCCATGGCGAAAGTGCGACCACTTCACATGGCCAAGAGCCTGGAAGAATTGAACAAAAAGATTACCCATGACAAGATGAAGCAAGCTGCCCCCAAACTGTACGTTTTTCAATCTTCTTCACCCTAGCTATCTCCTATCCCCTTTTCTCTTCATACGATGATACATACTGGTTTTGAAATGACATATCTTGACCGCATTGTCACATTTAAAGCATATTGCTGAATTTTTGTTAAGAGCTCATACATGCTACGTGAACGCATCAGACATTCATGCATCGAACAAAATTAACAAAATGATTGAAATACGCGTCGGTATAACCTTCGGTTTTTACACAAGATTGTTGGACTCTCACATATGATGTGGGTTACTGTGTAGCTGGAAATTTTCCCAGATATTCAATTTCACCGATCATTTCAAGTTTCTTGTGTTTACATGTGCCTGTAGTCTTCTGAACAACGTAACAAATAAACTTTGTCAATGTTTATCTCCAGCTGTGAGTAAGCTGTAGAAAAGACCGATGTGTAGCTAGGCATTTCATGCTTGCTCAGAATGACCGTGAACTCTGAACCCTATTTAGTATGCAAAACTTCCTACTTTTGATGTTTGATCATCAAAGGCATCCATTGTTTATAAGTTCATAGGTCAAATCACTAGCGTATAATTATCAATTCATCTCTGGATTCAGGACCTCCTTAACTAATTATTTGTGTAGGCGAATAAGAATGGGCGCAATGAGCCCAAACCAACATAACCAAGAATTAGCAAAAACTTCCCCAGGGATGCGTTAGTTTCGAGCACCTTAGGTTGGTGGGAAGTTTGGGCAAGCATCAACAAATAGTGTTGGACTGTTGGGGTTTTTCCCACTAGCTAGGCTTCATCGGTGCAGTTATGGAGTAGCCTCTTTCCAGGCCTTCCCACCATCCAGTTTTTGATCGCTTGCAGTATGCAAAAACGGAGGGGGTAGGCCTGGTCTATTTTATCACATGAATGCCATTTTGTCTACCTAGGTAGACAGAGGGGTCCCCCATCGAAAGAATGCATTTTCCGCACGTGTTCTTTGTTTTGAAACAGGAACGGTACGTTTTTCGCTTCACGAACGTTTGAAACTCCAGCGCTTGGGGCAGAAACTACAAGATAAGGCCTCAAGGTTGTTTATTCGATCGGGGACCCCTCCCCTACTCTGTCTACCTAGGTAGACAAACGTCATTTACATGATAAAATGGACCAGGCCTTCCCCCTCCGTTTTTGCAAACTGCAAGTGATCAAAAACTGGATGGTGGGAAGGCCTGAGAACAAAGCTAACTAACAGCCACTTGCCACTCCTTACCATTGTTGTGAGCAATCCAAGCTGCCTCATGGATAATGCCGGCCACCTGACTGCCTTTCTTACATGATGTAATAGCAGTCCCATCTCCCAGGCGTCCCAGGCCTCACCTCCCAGGCGTCCCAGGCCTCATCTCCCAGGCGTCCCAGGCCTGAAAGTTGTACTAGTAATGGGATGTAAATGGTATGCACATGTTATGTTAAATTTGCATTTTTGAAGACCTGCAGAATGATATATGATGTTTACATGTTAAGAGGAAATTCACTGTTCAACTCACCCCAATTACTGTATCCTTCTTCCCCTCCTTTCCCTTACTCTCCCTCTCTCTCCCTCTCTCTCCCACTCCCTCCCTCTTCCCCCCTCTCCTTCCCTTTCCTACCCACTTCCTTCTGCTTTCTCCCCCCTTCTACTCCCTCCCTCCCTCCCTCCCTCCCTCCCTCCCTCCCTCCCTCCCTCCCTCCCTCCCTCCCTCCCTCCCTCCCTCCCTCCCTCCCTCCCTCCCTCCCTCCCTCCCTCCCTCCCTCCCTCCCTCCCTCCCTCCCTCCCTCCCTCCCTCCCTCCCTCCCCTATCAGCCTCTGCAAAACAGCTGAGAAAATATTTCTCAAAGCACGTGATGCGAAACTCCAGGACAGGGACGAGGAGCAGGCGTACGTACTGTTTATGAGATTTCTGGACGTGGTCAGTTGCATACGAAAGTCACGGGAGTACAAGAGTAGCAAGGTAAGGAGGTTAAGCTGCTCGCTGTGAGTTGACATTCTTTTCTGGGAGGGGCAGAGGAGGCAGGGAAGAGACGGGAGGATTGAAGTTGTACATTTCCCCTTACAGAGAGAGTTTGACAAGCTGTTACCTACTGCAAGGTTCACACAGGCGTTAGACGAAGCGGAGGAGTTAGCCAAACATCTGGAGGAAAGGTACATGATTTGAGTTTCATTTTGTCGGTGTCACAGGAATAATCTCCTCTACCTCTCTCCATTCCCTCTTCTCTTGTTCCTTCCCTCCTCTCTCCCCCTCGATCTCCTCCCTCCCTCTCTGTTTCCTCTCCCCTTTTCCTTTCCATCCTCTCTCCCTCCCTCCTTCTCTCTCTCACTCCTTTCTCTTTCCTCTCCTCCTTCCTTTCTCTTCCTTCCCTTAATTCCTCCCCCTTCCTCCCCTTCTCTCCCTTCCTGCTCTCCCTCCCTTTCCCTTCCCATTCTCCTCCCTTCCCTTCTCTTCCTTCTCTTCTCTCTTATTGCCCTCTCCCCACTTATCTCCCTCTCCTCCCAGATACGTAGAATTGTCCAAGCCAGTTGATAAGAAGCCCCGGTTTGAAGATGACCTCAACACTGATCACGTTGTTCCCTCTTCCCCTGGGAAACCACTTTCTGCACAACAGCTGTACAAACAGAGCAAGGTGGTGTGACTAAGTGTGCTGACATTGTACCTGATAATGTTAACACTTTGACCTGATGACCTTTGACCTCCCAACTTGTATTTGACCTTTGACCCCCTACTTAACCCAGGCACCTGACCTTTGTGGTAATGCTTTCTTCTCCATCACAGCCTCTAGTACCACAGCAGGCCTCCACGCTAGGGGATTTGGATGAGGGATGGTTCGGAAACCAATCCTCCACCTCCCTCCTGGACACCCTCAAAGCCTCCACTTCCTCCTTCCCTACCCTCTCACCACAACAGCTTTATGAACACCTTCAGAACAATCCGGAGGATGTTCTTGTCCTGGACTGCAGACCTAGAGCTGAGTACAATGCTTCACATGTTGACAACAAGAGATTCCCACAGTGGCTTTGTGTGCCAGAAGAGATTGTGAAGAAGGGGTGAGTGTGTGTGTGTGTGTGTGTGTGTGTGCGTGTGTGTGTGTGTGTGTGTGTGTGTGTGTGTGTGTGTGTGTGTGTGTGTGTGTGTGTGTGTGTGTGTGTGTGTGTGTGTGTGTGTGTGTGTGTGTGTGTGTGTAGCCTAATTCCCAAGTCACATGGAAGCTGGGAGGGAAGTTGACTGGCATCTATTGTGGATGAGCAAGAAATTACAGCAAAGTTTCAACTAATCCATTACACGACAAGCTCTAGCACGGGAACAGTGTGCACTAAATGGAGAAACTTGAGGTTACCTGTTATAAGCAAGCCTACCAGGAGGTGGGGTGGCTGAAGGGAAGCATGTGTGTATATGATGGCGCTCCATAGAGGTGGTCTTTTCAGTTATCAACAAAAGCAAAGACAGAAGTGCTTGTGTCTTTGCTTTTGTTTCAAAGTCTGCTTTTATAAAGCTTCGAAAAATATAGCAGCCTTTCACTTTTGAGGCTTCTACAAGCCGACAAACCTCACTGCTAGGTGTAAAGGTTGACTCCCCACCACAAAAGCTCTGAACAAATGTGAAGCTTAGTACTGTGCATAATGGGATGCAGGAAAGTGTATCAATATGCCATAGAATCATGGGCCCACTAAAGCAGTAGGTAGCTTTTGTTCCCACCTGGCTTGTTCGTCACTTACAATACATCTCCACCCAGCTTTTGTTTGCTTCAAGTGACAGATGATGGGTGAAGGTCAGGGAGCGAGGCAAGGCAGTAAGCCTTTGACAAACCTTGATAATGCTGCAAATGACAAACTTTGTGGTCTACAGACACATAGTGACTCTCTAGACAGCAGACAAAAACCTGTGCAAGGGTCTGGTACCAAAGCCAGTCTTGCTGGTACCAAAGCTAGTTACGCTGGTACCAAAGCTAGTTACGCTGGTACCAAAGCTAGTTACGCCAGTACCAAAGCTAGTTACGCCAGTACCAAAGCTAGTTACGCCGTTACCAAAGCTAGTTACGCCGTTACCAAAGCTAGTCAAGCTGGTACCAAAGCTAGTCACACTGGTACCAAAGCTAGTTACGCTGGTACCAAAGCTAGTTTTGCTGGTACCAAAGCTAGACTAGTATGCTGGTACCAAAGCTAGTTACGCCGTTACCAAAGTGGTACCAAAGCTAGTCACACTGGTACCAAAGCTAGTCACACTGGTACCAAAGCTAGTCACACTCAAGCTAGTTACGCCGGTACCAAAGCTAGTCAAGCTGGTACCAAAGCTAGTTACGCTGGTACCAAAGCTAGTTTTGCCGGTACCAAAGCTAGACTAGTATGCTGGTACCAAAGCTAGTTACGCCGTTACCAAAGTGGTACCAAAGCTAGTCGCACTGGTACCAAAACTAGTCACACTCAAGCTAGTTACGCCGGTACCAAAGCTAGTTACGCCAGTACCAAAGCTAGTTACGCCGTTACCAAAGCTAGTCAAGCTGGTACCAAAGCTAGTCACACTGGTACCAAAGCTAGTTACGCCGGTACCAAAGCCAGTCATGCTGGTACCAAAGCTAGTCACACTGGTACCAAAGCTAGTTACGCTGGTACCAAAGCCAGTCATGCTGGTACCAAAGCTAGTTACGCTGGTACCAAAGCCAGTCATGCTGGTACCAAAGCTAGTTACGCTGGTACCAAAGCCAGTCATGCTGGTACCAAAGCTAGTCACACTGGTACCAAAAACTAGTTACGCTGGTACCAAAGCTAGTTACGCTGGTACCAAAGCTAGTTACGCTGGTACCAAAGCTAGTTATGGTACCATGCTGGTA